>WWET01002514.1:228746-244226 GCA_011038615.1 Limnodynastes dumerilii
AGCGGAGGAGAGAGTGACGGGGGTAGAGTGGAGTAGAGAGTGTGGACAGGGAGAAGACGTTGTAGTTGAAGCAATGCCTAATATTCAATGCTTTGTTACACATAATGGTTACAAGCCTGGCCGCAATCAGGGTATAAGTGTGTGTGACGCATGCCTGGCATAGACCAGACCTGAATGTCTCTGGTGCTCTGTATAGGGGCTGATATATGCTCATTGTATTTGCTATTAAGGCCAGTGTCATGACCGTGAAGTAAAAGTGAAGACTCTTCCTCTCCACGTCATCCATGTTTTTGTTCGTACAATTAGAAAGGGAAAGGCACATTGCGCAAATCTCCATCACAGACTTTATGTCACGTCCCATAAGGTGCGAGATGAAATCCATGATGTTCAGCTACTGTAATAGACGGGAATAAGGGCGATTCGCACCTAATCCCGTGATCATACTTAGTAGAATTTGCCCTTATGTGTCAGGTTGCTTGACAAAATGGCTGCCAAACACCATGTTATCAATCAAGTGACAGTCGCTCATGCTTTCATTAGGTTGTTTTCTTATTAATGAACCTTCTAGATGTTTACAGATCAGAATAGGACCTTCAGCGAGTACATGGTTAACTCTCAGGACTTGTGTACGTCAGACAGTATAGCTACAGGATTCATGGAGTTTCCATGGGAACCCCTCCATCTAATAGTTGTAAAGAGCCACTTGACCTGTCTCTGCTGCCCCCCACCCCCTCCTGGAGATGTGTTCAGAAAACCCTTGTGTGACTTATTATGTTTTCCTGAGGACGGGGTCTGATGCCTCGTTACCTGTCATTAATGTGTTTTATTTACATGTAATATTTCCATTGGGCCTCAACCTGCAGCAAGACATTGGACCGGATCACGACTTCAATGTCAGATTTCAATGTGCATAAATTATCGGATGCTTCCGGGTGCTCCAATAGCCGCTTGTCTCCTGCCTTAAGTGTTCCGACTTACGCGAAAGTAAGATGGCGGCGGTTTGGAATTCTTTATTATTACCCTATACTGTACATTGTGGGCCTTATTCAGACTTCCGTTTTCGCGGCGACTCTCGTGCGTATTTTTATATACGTTTCAACAGCGCAGGTGTAGTAACTTTTTGTATGTTGTTGACGTAGACTATTCGCATGGAAGTGCCTTACGGATGGACGTAGAATAGGCACGTGTGTACATACGTCCGGATATGCAACGCAAATATACGCGCGGGAGAATTTAAGTGAAAGTGGGCGGAGCGATGCATTTAAGTGAAGGAAAGTGGGCGAGATTATCATGATACGCACGTTACGGAGGACACAGACGCACGGGATGACACACGGAAATATGGAGGTGGTCTATGGGGGTATAAGTCTATGTGAGCACGGATTAGCAAGGGGGGTGACCGGGGTTTTGGTGGGTGTTCCTTGCTATGTGCGTGCGTATATTTGCAGTCGCGTTTCCAAACGGAAGTCTGAATACGGCCCTGTAATCCCAAGTCATGGCCATTTGCTTGCCCTACCAGACCCACCTGTTGGTACCTGACAAAGGGCAAAACACAAAAATGTCCTTCTCATACAGTCAGAGGCCGAATCCAGCTACAGGGTCTAGCGTCATATGAGATCCAGCCCAGGTTTTACATCTCCCGGCCTCTGATTCCAGCTCCTTCTGAGAGACCCAGATAGTAAGACCCCCTTTCCTCGGTTGTCAGTCACACAAGTCTGTGTATATTTAGGAAGGGATCAACTGCACATGCCCAGAACACAAAGTTACGCATGAGCTTCAGATGTTACGCATGGGAATCCACATGGACTTTAACTCCGTCCTTAGTGAGATAAGTAAGTGTGGGCATGGCCAATCCTCCATAAGAAGGAAGTTTGGCAGAGTGGGCGGGGGGAAGCATTCAAATGGGCCGTTAAGGGGCGTTGTTTGCTAAGTTCGCACGTACTTAAGCAACTTGAGCGCAAACATACGCACGGAGAGTTAAGGTCGCCCTATGGACGCGGAAGTCAGCTAAAAATCCGCAAGTACGAGGGGGGTGTCATGGGAGTTGCTTTGCCACTTAGGTGCCACTTAGGTGCGTATATTTGCGATTCCTCGTGTACTTATTTCCTTCTTATCTGTGAATCCGGTCCATAATTATTAAAATTCTAATAAATAGAAAGGAGCACCTGACAAATGCACCCTCCAATATTAAAATGAATAGATAGCGAGATAGCTAGAAAGAAAGAGGAAGAAAAAGCCCTAAATGATAATTACGAGCCCGGAATCACAACCGCGAACATATTACACATACGGCCGCAATTTACCGATAATAGCTACTACGCATGTGTGGTAACTATTTTACGTAATCTACGTATCGTTTTGTTATGTAGATTGCTTATATGCGGTCTTAAAGAATGCATAGACGCAATCTACATAACAAAACGATACGTAAATTTCGTAAAATACACATGCGTAGTAGCTATTATCGGTAAATTGCGGACTTACGTGTAATACGTCTGTGGGGTGAATCCAGGCCGCTGTACGTTAGTGAATACCTGTTTGTGCAAAATAATTGAGTTGAAATGTGTTATGTGTTAACGAGGACTAGATAAGAAAGCGGTCTCATATTTCTGTAATAAAGGGCCTGACCCAGATTCCGTAGGTCGCTTCCTGCAACCGTTTTATCTTTAAACTCTAATTTAGAGTTGAGCTACAAAACATCCCCTCTCGCCTCATTCTGTCCCCTCTCGCCTCATTCTGTCCCCTCTCGCCTCATTCTGTCCCCTCTCGCCTCATTCTGTCCCCTCTCGCCTCATTCTGTCCCCTCTCGCCTCATTCTGTCCCCTCTCGCCTCATTCTGTCCCCTCTCGCCTCATTCTGTCCCCTCTCGCCTCATTCTGTCCCCTCTCGCCTCATTCTGTCCCCTCTCGCCTCATTCTGTCCCCTCTCGCCTCATTCTCTCCCCTTTCGCCTCATTCTATCCCCTCTCTCTCGCCTCATTCTGTCCCCTCTCGCCTCATTCTGTCCCCTCTCGCCTCATTCTGTCCCCTCTCGCCTCATTCTCTCCCCTTTCGCCTCATTCTATCCCCTCTCTCTCGCCTCATTCTGTCCCCTCTCGCCTCATTCTGTCCCCTCTCGCCTCATTCTGTCCCCTCTCGCCTCATTCTCTCCCCTTTCGCCTCATTCTATCCCCTCTCTCTCGCCTCATTCTGTCCCCTCTCGCCTCATTCTGTCCCCTCTCGCCTCATTCTGTCCCCTCTCGCCTCATTCTCTCCCCTTTCGCCTCATTCTATCCCCTCTCTCTCGCCTCATTCTGTCCCCTCTCGCCTCATTCTGTCCCCTCTCGCCTCATTCTGTCCCCTCTCGCCTCATTCTCTCCCCTTTCGCCTCATTCTATCCCCTCTCTCTCGCCTCATTCTGTCCCCTCTCGCCTCATTCTGTCCCCTCTCGCCTCATTCTGTCCCCTCTCGCCTCATTCTCTCCCCTTTCGCCTCATTCTATCCCCTCTCTCTCGCCTCATTCTGTCCCCTCTCGCCTCATTCTGTCCCCTCTCGCCTCATTCTGTCCCCTCTCGCCTCATTCTCTCCCCTTTCGCCTCATTCTATCCCCTCTCTCTCGCCTCATTCTGTCCCCTCTCGCCTCATTCTGTCCCCTCTCGCCTCATTCTGTCCCCTCTCGCCTCATTCTCTCCCCTTTCGCCTCATTCTATCCCCTCTCTCTCGCCTCATTCTGTCCCCTCTCGCCTCATTCTGTCCCCTCTCGCCTCATTCTGTCCCCTCTCGCCTCTGGCAGGGTGGTATGCCTGTCACCAGATGGCAGGGCGGTATACCTGTCACCAGATGGCAGGGGGGTATACCTGTCACCAGATGGCAGGGGGGTATACCTGTCACCAGATGGCAGGGGGGTTTACCTGTCACCAGATGGCAGGGGGGTATACCTGTCACCAGATGGCAGGGCGGTATACCTGTCACCAGATGGCAGAGCGGTATACCTGTCACCAGATGGCAGAGCGGTATACCTGTCACCAGATAGCAGGGCGGTATACCTGTCACCAGATAGCAGGGTAATATACCTGTCACCAGATAGCAGGGCGGTATACCTGTCACCAGATAGTAACCATGAGCAGGGCTGTTTGTCGATAACCATTAGCAGGGCTGTTGCCTGGTAACCATTAGCAGTGCTGTTGCCTGGTAACCATTAGGAGTGCTGTTGCCTGGTAACCATTAGCAGAGCTGTTGCCTGGTAACCATTAGCAGCGTTGTTTTCCCAATAATCACTGTTAGGTCTGTATCTGGCATGCTGTGAGGATTGGGGACATGCAATGTCGGCCACCTGACCAATTCCTCTTATGTTTTCTAGGTCAGAGTCCTGCACAATCCGGCTGGTGTGTTTCACTTCATGCAGCAGCTCGCGGTCCTGATGTGTCCCGTCAGGTGTGGCGACCTCTCATTCCTACATGCGTTTCTAAATAAGCTGATATGCTAAAACACCACGAACCACATTTATATAACGTCACGTTTATACAGACAAGTCATGACACTTTGTGTGGACTATCCAATCACTAGTAGCCAGTGACATCACATGGTACATTGGTTCAGCTAACAAAATGGCTGCCCTTACCAGGAGTTTTTGTGTTAAAGTTAGTTAAATTAAATGGGATATCTGCCGTATAATCAAATTCCTATATTTAAGGAAATTTAAAGATGGAAATATTGAACGTATTATCATTGAAATAATAATAATGATTGCTTTATTTTCTTGTAGAAATCGCGCTGACTTTCTGAGTCACATGAAACCCAATGAACGAAAAGGCTCCGTCTCTGGGAAAGAATCTGGGAACTGGACTCTGGTTGATGAAGGGGGTGAGGAGGCAAGTAGCACGTCTCTTATTTTCTTTACTATACGTTTATTACTGCACGTGGGGCGACCACAGCAATCTCAGACCCTCCAACATGACCCATTCCATTAGGTACAATAAGTTCCGCTCCTGAGCTTCCAACTGTCACTCACCTGGTGAAATGACTGACCTGATATTTAAAAAAAACAGTTTGTCTCTTCAACAAAGGTGGTTACCATAGTAACTGACAGTTGTAAACCGAGAAGTGGAGTATTTTGTACTGCATGGAATGGGTCATGTTGGAGGGTATGCAATCTCTGCTTTTGGACTGAATGGCAGCTGAATTTTGTTTTTATACTGTGCCAGATAATTCTTGTGCTGATCATTATCACACTCTGTGCCCATTTTTAAGTGCAGGGAAGGAGTTTAATCTCACCCCATTGCTCGTGCTAGAATCCTATTGGATATCTAGCAGGGCACCTTGTCCACTATTAACTTGAGTATTGGACTACTGTATGTGACCTACAAACTGCCTTACATTAAATGCTTAGAATGTGGTATCTCTTGTGCTTCTTATTCCTCATGCTACAATCCTATTGTCCTCATACACAGGTGTCTTAATTTTTTTAATGGTGGTGCCGATCATTTAAAAAATGTAGGACTTATTTATCATTAAGTCCATCTATAATAATACACTTTAGTCATGTATACATCTCTGTACTGCGATAAGGTGTAATATATACGTAGTTTACATCTTCTGAGAAGTTTGCGTTTTCTAAAAGCTACGATTGGGAAATGCCCATTTTTTTGGGGTTTGCGCTACGATAGCGGCACTCGTATCATGATTCCCGCGCTCCAGATAGGCAGGGTGTTTTTTTTAATGATCAATTTTCGATGGAGGAGATTGTATGAGCGCCAGGGGGGAAGGGCTTCGTATTTAAATGATACAATATGGGTGTGCTGAACGCCGCTGCGCTATCCAGGCCTCCGATACGCCCTCCAATTTAGGTGAGGATAGATCGGAAGTCTTAAGGTAGAGGTCACCCATGTGGGCGAGGATAGAGGTCACCCATGTGGGCGAAGATAGAGGTCATCCATGTGGGCGAGGATAGAGGTCACCCATATGGGCGAGGATAGAGGTCACCCATGCGCTCATATGGATTCAGTATCGGTTCCCCTCTGGCGCTGTGTCTCCGGGTCCCTGGACTATACTGTGCTGCTCCCGCTGTGTTTCTCTTGCTCCCCCTGTTGGTCACAGCTCTTCTCTCTTCTGGCTCCACTCAGCTGTTTCCTGTCTTTTGCAGCGTTGTGACATCATGTGACCTACAGACAGCAGAGAACCTGCGCTGTCTACACTGTGGGCCGCGCAGCTGGGCACATGAGGCGATACTACAGTCAGGCCAGCCCATGTGAGGCACTGTTGACTAATGCTCATTGGCTCACAGCCAAACACCAGTATTCATCATATTTACACACTTATTCTGTGCAGTCTCGTGGGAGATGTCCAATTTGTAAACAACTGTAATAATAATGAATGGATGGGTGTTTGATGGGTGTTTGTCTAATTTATCGCAGGATGAGGATCCGGAGACGAGTTGGACGCTGCTTTCCGAGGACGACTTGATCGCATTGTTGGGACAATTTCCTTTTCATGAACTTTTCAAGAATGTTCTTGGATTTAATTCCAGAGGTGAGGATCCGCCGTCATTCCCCTGATATTTGTGCCACTCCCCTCCCCTGCTGGGACTGATACACCTGGCTGAAGAGGGAGGAGTTGCAGTGATTAACAGGAGGACCTTGCGGCTGATTGGCTGCACTGGCCTCCTATCATTCTCTGCACTGATGGGCCGCACGGGTCTCCTGTCAGTCTTAGCAGGTGGCCTGTGCGGATAGCTACTTGACTGGCTGTGGCAGCTCTGGTTGTCTGACTCCATAATAAACAGCAGATACAGCAGTAATATAGTAATGGAGGCCTTGTATCTACTGCAGAATGCTGAGCTCTCATCACTGTAATAATGCTGTACTTGCCGATTATATGGAGTCAGAGAGATGGGGAAACTCCGGTCAGGAGGTGGAGGTGCGGGTCCAATAATTGGATAATGGCCGCACACTGCTCGATATCGGGAGCTTGTCGCCAATAATAGTTTGGAGAGTCAAACGATAAAACAATCGGATCCCAGCATTTCTGGACCGATTATTGGGGATTGTGTGCAGGGGAATGGGAATTCTGGTTCCGGTCCAATGTGTATTATTATAAAAAGGCTCAAAATGGCAACCGCAAGATATTTGCCTCGGATACTCACCAAGGGCCACAGCCAGCCTTAAGTTCCCTTTAAGTACGATCGCGTAGCGTAGTTATGCAATCGTAAGTATAATGCCCTCCCCCGGGCACGCTCCCTCGAACGCACATAATTAACTTTTCCTTGCGTAACTACAGTCGTACGTATCGGCTTGTCGCACGTAACTACCTAACACAGCCCATACTGTACAATATAAATGCCTCCCTCCGCCCACAATGCGTATTTTCTGCTTGCGTAGGGACACGCCCTTCATATGTAGTTACGAACGAGTTTCATACGATCAGAGTTACGATGCGTAAAATCTGCCATGCGCAGTACGTACAGACAGACACATTTCCGCATTCAGCAAATTCGCTGTCGTACCTAAGTCTGGATCTAACCCCAACATCTTGACGGTTTCTTAGTCACTAATGAAATGACCGTTTTTGTTATGTTGTATACATAGAAACTCAGATAAAGTTGTTCATCCATGATGTCTTCTTCTCTCTGTGTGTAAAATGTCATTGTCTTTTATTTCAATGCGTCAGGTGATTACGTCCCTGAGAAAACCACGCCGCAGGAAATGATGAAATTATTCGCCTTCGCCAACTCCTTACTTGAGCTCCTGGCCCTGGGACTAGAGACCTTTAACCGGTCTCGATACCGTCAGTTTGTGAAGAGAATAGGCTGCATCATCCGGTGAGTCCCCAGCCGTCACCATGGTATATTTTAGTCCTACTACTCTTTGGGCTTGTACATAACATGGTGACCATGGGGTAACTGCAGAGGCAGTCTGATGTTCCCAATACACATTCTGATAGTTATTCCCATAGCGGATGAGTTACACGTGTAAAATTTGATTATTATGTAGTCCTTAAATGTCGGTTTTCTGGAGGGACGAACGTCTCCTCATAACGCAAATCCTAGAGGTCCAATATCTCTTACCCCCTCCACCTCCTCTGCCCAATTCCTGATGTCCCAAAATCAGCCAAAAGAGACCGAATATCTGACTGTCTAGAAAACCTTTTTCTGGCGCACACTTTCTTATTATAAAGAGTCACAAGTTAATAGTTAAAGCATCTATTTTAATTAAACAAATAATAACATCTTTGAACACATATAGGCGAAATATGTCACACTTTGTCAAAGCCGTCTTGTGCTGGCGAAACGCGCGTTGGGTGAGACAGCCCCTGGAGGTCCGAGTACCGAGTGCATCGGTGGATCCCTAAGCTGCCCTGCCGTTGTTTCCTTCCTCCTAACCCCACGATTTCTATTCAGGAGACCCCCGCACCATTCTCCCAAGATAGCGAGGGTCAGGTTCTGCACAGGCCGTGAGGCCGCTTGATATGTGTAGGGATATTTTCACCTGCTTCAGATAGGGTGTTGGGGAGTCCCCTGATTTCTTTATGTCCATGCGGGACTTTGATCTATCTTTTGCATTGTATGATACATTTATTGGGTTAGGTGTGACATATTTCGCCGATATGTGCTCAAAAATGTTTTTATTAGTTTCATTAAAATATTATTATTATTAACGTTTATTATTTATTTATTAACGTACAGAGGCAATAGCAAAGCCAATAGTTACGTATATAATACAATAATTAAACAGACAAGATACAAAATCATAAAAATAAGGAATACAATACAAGTACAATGCGAAAATAGAATACAGTGCAAAGAAAACAGAACAATATAAATGGAAAATAAAGACGTGGGATATGTGTGTAGGAGCAGATGAATAGGGAGAGAGAAAAGGTGGGAATTAATGAGGACAAGATAGAGGGGTGATGACTGGAGGGAACATGCTAAATAGGAGGGGGTAAACAAACAGGAGACACAATGATGAAGATGGGAAGGGCAGGTAAGGTTAGGTGGAGGAAGGGTAGGCTAGCCTGAAGAAGTGGGTTTTGAGGGAGCGTTTGAAGGATTGGAGGGTGCTGGATGGCCTGATAGGTTGTTGTAGGTTATTCCAGTGCAGAGGGGCAGCTCGGGAGAAGTCTTGGATGCAGGAGTGAGAGGTAGTGATCATGTTTGAGTTGTGGTGCCGGCAGAGAGGAGGGGACGGGAGGGAGTGTGGATGGAAATAAGGTAGGGAGCGGTGGATAGATGTTTTAACTATTAACTTGTGACTCTTTATAATTATAAAGTGTGCGCCAGAAAAAGGTTTTCTAGACAGTCAGATATTTGGTCTCTCTTGTTCTTTCTGCTACATGTTCCTTTGTTATCCTATGGCTGCACCTTGAATCCTAGCAATTGTCATATTCTTGATAACTGCTGGTGCGGCCCCTTCATTGGCTTATTCCTTCTACTACGTTGCTCTCGTCCTCATTTTCTTAGTTATTTGATGACGTTCTGGTTAGCCAGAGGCTGTGATGGTGCTTTGCTGTGATAGTTACTGGAGGTAGCTGGATTTATAGGGCTTCTCTGCTCTCCTAGGAAGACCCTGTGTTACCTGAGTGACCACTGGGCTGTGTATCTGAGCAGCATGGGTGACAGTGACAAGACGTCCGATCTGTACTCGCTGGGGAAGCTGCAAGCTGTGTACGACGAGCTCTTCCTGACTGCTGTACTTCATGTCCTCACAGCCAAGAGGTAGGATTCCGGAGCGCAGGGCTGGCTGGATTAAACAGAGTGTCTTTGTTTTTAAAAACACGGCACCGGATTCACAGATGCGTGCATAAAGTACGCAAATATACGCACGTACGTGGCAAGACCACACCCATGACATCCCCCTCACGTGGACGGAATTTCGGTGACCTACGCATCCATAGGGCAACCTTAACGTTACGTGTGTAGTTACGTGCGTAAGTTACTTACATACGTGCGTACATTAGTATCCACGCACTGAAAAGGCCATTTAAATGCCCCCCCCCCGCCCACTTTCTCGTAAATCTGCTTGTACGGAAGTCAACCACACCCCTCCGTCGCTACGTAGGATTTGGAACTCCGTGCGTATTGGGTTTCTGTGCCTAAAACCTACGTAACTTGCGTAAATAAAGTTACTACGCATGCGTTCATCCGTACCTAAAAATACGCACGTAAAAAGTAGCAAAATCGGATCTGTGAGTACTGTGATTATTTATTAAGCTGTGACTTACAGAGCCTATTATAAGGAAATCTCCCTGGTATTATTCCCCATTCTTGTTGCTTGTGGTCTTTATTTGAATGAGCTGAATCAATGTAGTAATATCACACACACAACAGAGAAATAGGGGCTGTGAACTAGATCAGAGAGGTACTAAATCTACCTAGCATCAGCTAAGACGCCACAAACTCCTCCCCTAACACTTTCTTTACTTATAAGTAATAAGTAGCAGTAATGCTTAACACTTATTCTTATATTCAATTTCATCTTCACCCCTTTCACATCACCACCAAATACCCAGGATTGTCACAAAAAACGTTATTTGGTCACCATGGACCAAATAGCGTTTGGTCGGGATGTCCTGCGGTGCAGGACATGAGTTGCGTCGGCCCATAAGGTTTTTTATTTTTCAAAGACCTCCCCCACAGATTAAAAGCTTGGAAGATGGGATCCAATTCAAGATAGTAAGTACTTCTTTTTATTTATCATTTTTATGCAATATTTTTATTCATTTATTTTATGTATTTTATAATTAGTGGTCATTTTTTTTTTATTATTTGGGGTACTAAATAATCATTGTTTATTTATAGGGGGGCATTAAATGTTAAGTCTTTTTTTTAATGGTAGGAACCGGCTCTATATTTTATTTTGTAGCTAGGAGGGGTATTAATTTGGGTATTAATTTGTGTTTTGTTGTAACGCATAACAGGGCATGCTGGCACTTGTGGTTCTCCAAGGGCTAGCATGCCCTGCCATCCTTGGGCACGCTGATGATTCATTGGAGATATGAAATGCTCTGACTCGGTAATTTCCCGGGTTTTAACGGACTTAAAAGGTGTATTTTTTGTTTCTTCTCCTGGAAAAACCCGGATTTTTAGCCCCCAGGTTTTTCACATTTGGTGATGTGAAAGGGGTATGAGTGTACTTTGTATGTTTTAATATGTTTAATCTATCTACATATATTCAGATGCCATAGGAATAATAAGCAGTTAATATAAAGCCGATCAAAGCCTAATCAGTTTGGATTATTAATGTTAGAAAGCAATAAAACATGGCTGATCAACATTTCTAATACACAACACAGTATTTATATAATAAGCAGGATTCCATTTTTTTCCATTTAGACATTACTGTAAAAAAACAAAAAACTGGTTAAAAAACAAAAAACAATTTAAACAAAAACAACAAAAAAATCACTTTATTTTATTACCGTAAAGGAATCTGTTGAAATACATATCATCGAAGCGGCGCACTACACATCATGTGACTAGAATGATAAATACTTAAAAGCCGCCTGAAGAAATAAAAGAAGGAAAACAGTGAATCGCAGCAGATCTCTCATCATCTGCCGTAATAATTAGTGTTACAGAACACCGCTCATTATCTAGGACATAGCTGCTATGAGAGCCATCTCGCTGTGGCCCTGGATTATGAGGTCATGTGATCTGTTCCTTCCTCCTCTCTCTCCGGCAGGCTGGGAATCTGGCTCTTTATGTCTGAGATGCCGTTCGGGACCTTGTCCAATGCGATGCTCTGGAAGATCTTCTACCTCTTGCACCACGCGGAAAGCGAGAACGTGGAGAAGCTGTTTTGTACCCTGGACATGGCCTCCTGCAGATCCGCCTTCAGCGGTATTTCCTATTCAGACCTGTTGGGGGCCACCGGGATTATATTTTCTTATTACTCACGATTATGGGGCTGATCCATAGACGTGCGCCAATCAGCACACACAGACCCTCCAACATGACCCATTCCATTAGGTACAATATACTCTGCTCCCGAGCGTCCAGCTGTCAGTTACTATGGTAACCACCTTTGTTAAAGCGAAAAATGTTTTTCAAACATCAGGTGAGCAGACGCTCCAACATGACCCATTCCATTGGATGTAATATAATCCGCTCCTGAGCTTCCAACTGTCACTCACGAGGTTTAAATGAAGTAAATGATATTTAAAAAAAAACTATTTGCCTCTACAACAAAGGTGGTTGTCATAGTAACTGACAGTTGGAAACTGAGGAGCAGATTATTTTGTACCCAATGGAATGGGTCATGTTGGAGGGTATGGGTGAGTGACCATTCAGGAACGGAGTATAATCTCTCCTAATGGTCGCATTGGAGGGTCTGCACACATCGCGCGTTCCGTAGATGTATTTGTAAAAGGGGGTGTGGCTGAGAGTAAACCAAATGCGCTCACAACAGTGTTTTTTTATTGGACGCAATTATGACATTTCGCGTTCGGTCACAAAGCGCTATTCAGCCACGTGCCCCAATACATCGCTCAAGTGCAGGGAAGTCCAGTGTAACGCTGGCTGTAAATGGAGGCTGTGATAATTGCGAGCGCCTCTGTCTAAATGTAACTGTCGCACAATAATAGAAAACAAGATATTTAATTCTTCATAAAAACATGAAATTTTAGTATGTAAATATAGTTTTACACATGCAAAAAATACTGGCAGCCATTTCTGACCGTTTATAATGCGTTCAAAGTGTCCCATCCTAACGCAAGGGTGTGAAAGGTCACCGCCTGGACGTAGACATGACCTGGGACTGGTGCAGATGTTGTGATGTCCTTTTTACATGTTCGGCTCTGGATTGGGGGGGGCACTTGCTTTGGGCCCCGCCCCTTACTGTACATTGGCTACATCTCTCCACCCCTTTTCTACCTCAACACGCCCTCTCAGAACGCAAGCCGCCGCAGCTCGAGTGACGCTCAGATCTGATTGGGCCGCGACTTCAGTTCTGAGCTTGTGCAGTGGAGGATCATGCAGAGAAGCTGGAAGACGCTCACCGCTGGGATTGGGCCCTGTATTTATAGGACATTTGCATTGTTAATTATGCGCATGAAATATAACACCAACATTTCCAGAATACATAACGGTTAACTGTGGTGAAGGGAGTCTAGGTTTAAGCTTCAGTGATGGGAGACTTACGGTTAGGCTGCAGGGAAGGGAGTTTTAGGGTTAGGCTGCGGGTAAGGGAAGGTTAGGGTCATGGAAGGGGTGGATTAAGGTTAGGCTATGGGGCGGGGAGTCTAGGTTTAGGCTGCAGTGATGGGAGACTTAGGGTTAGGCTGCAGGGAAAGGAGTTTTAGGGTAAGGCTGCGGGGAAGGGAAGGTTAGGGTCATGGAAGGGGAGGATTAAGGTTAGGCTATGGGGAGTCTAGGTTTAGGCTGCAGTGATGGGAGACTTAGGGTTAGGCTGCAGGGAAAGGAGTTTTAGGGTAAGGCTGCGGGGCGGGGAGGGTTAGGGTAATGGAAGGGGAGGGTTAGGGAGAGAATTAGGATAATGATTGGGGTAGGATAAATACTCACCTTATGCCGCTGCAGATTCATACACGGCCCTTTGGAAATAGGGCCAATCTCAGCGGGGACCCTCACCCGTACAGAACACTGTACATCATTGTAACCCTCACCAGCTGTTGCCCCTTTCTGATTTTTGTGGTTGTTATTTCAGACCCTGTGAACCGAGAGAAGTTTGAGCAGTATTTCTCCACCATGAACAGCTCAGAGGGGATCTGTCTCCTCACCACGTTCGCCCAGATGGCACAGACTAAGCAGAGGAATGTGGACGAGGAGCTGGTGAACAGCATTGCTCTGGAGATTTACGAAGTGCGTCCACACAATGGGGCTCGGTTGGTCTTTGAGAGTTGTGTCTGTGGATTCACACATAAGGGACTTTTGCGCGTTGAGCAGAGAAATACTGTGGTCGTTTCTCTTAGATACAGTCTGCAGGACACAGCTTGTCTGGGGAACTTACGCTTCACCCCCTCCATGCTGGTGCCATACCGCCAATTGCTATTTCTACGGTGATAGAGCCGACGCCATAAAGTCCGCTGTCTCATTGCCGACAGGGTTCAAAGAGAGAAAAAATGTATGTAGGCGCGGGTAAAATAATGTTCTAAATCTACATGGTACCCGCTCAGCATGAGGACATATACTCTCCCCGGTACCTGCTGTACCCATACCGAATTGTATTGTCCACGGTACCTGCTGTAACTGCCGCATTTTACTCTCCCCCGTTTCTGCTGTAACCATGCCAAATTTTACTTTCCCCAATAACTGCTGTAACCATGCCAAATTTTACTCTTCCCGGTACTGTAACTGCCATATTTTACTTTCCCCAATAAATGCTGTAACCATGACAAATTTTACTCTCCCCAAAATACTGTAACTGCCGTATTTTACTTTCCCCGGTACCTGCTGTAACCAAGCCAAATTTTACTCTCCCCAGTACTGCAACTGCCGCATTTTACTCTCCCCCTGTGTCTGCTGCAACTGCCGCATTTTACTCTCCCCCGTGTCTGCTGTACTGCCGCATTTTAGTCTCCCCGTATCTGCTTACCATGACACATTTTACTCTACCCGGTATCTGCTGTACTGACACATTTTACTCTCCCCCGTAACCGCTGTTTCTGCCGCATTTTACTGTCCCTTGTACCTGCTGCAATCGCCGCATTTTACTCTCCCCGTGTCTGCTGTAACTGCCGCATTTTACTCTCCCCCGTAACCACTGTAACTGCTGCATTTTACTGTCCCCTGTACCTGCTGTAATCGCTGCATTTTACTCTCCCCCGGATCTGCTGTAACTGACGCATTTTACTGTCCCCGGTACCTGCTGTAATCGCCGCATTTTACTCTCCCCCGGATCTGCTGTAACTGCCGCATTTTACTGTCCCCGGTACCTGCTGCTTTCTTAGGAATAGTGTGAGGATTATTGTAATGCCAAAACAAAGTCCTTGTCAGTATTACAGTATGCTAGACCAGTGTCACAGTGATGACTCCGATCAGTGAGTCCTTACTGTGCATTGTCTACTTCCCCCCACACCTTCCCTCCCTCGCTCAGATCTGAATCATCCATGAACGCGCCTTCTTCAGTTCTGAGCATGTGCAGTAGCAAATCACATCACTCGCCCCAGGATCGCGCTCAGTGTGTGCTTGTGTTACATGATTTTTTATCTTGATGTTATTGAGGCCCTGACTGTAAGAGCCCTGTACTAATATCTCCTCCTGCACACGTTCTCCTTCCCAGGTGTCCTATGTGACTCTGTCTACAAGAGAGGCTTTCTCTAAAGTGGGCCGAGAGCTGCTGGCCACCATTACCAGCGCGCACAGCAGCGTCATATCCATCCTCCTGCAGCGTGTCCGGGAGACCATCGAGAAAGTGGGAATGGTGAGAGCTTTATCTGTCATTTTACTCATCTAAGAAAACAATAGAATTAAAGGTGTCAGAAACTCAGAGGGTTATGTACAATAGAGACCTCAATCCCTATTGTATAACACAGTGTCTGGTCTCTGTGG
>WWET01002515.1:11988-28053 GCA_011038615.1 Limnodynastes dumerilii
GGCTGCACCCCTATATTTATATATACACTTGCACATATTTAATTTAGTGGATAGAAGTGCAGCCATTTCTCTTGCTAGCATTTATAGGTATGTAATATCCAGATAAAGTTCAAAAGAAATAGAGCAGATGAAAAAAAAGTAATCGTTAATAGGATGTTAAATGGAGATATTAATCAGATCTCTGAGTGGCACAACTTCTCTAGTTTGACACAATAGAAGTACAATGTTGCAACATGAAATTGATGTTTCAAATATAGTTGTCAGAGGAGTACTGAAAGCGCTGTAAGATGAACAGTTTTATGACTTGAGACAGTGAAGGTGGGCCGTATTCAGAGATCCGTCTTGCGATCGGGCCGCAAATATACACACCTACGGAGCTAGACAGAGCAAGTTACACCCACCAAAATCCCAGTCCCAATATGTGGATATGGAGTACATCCATTATATGTCACATAGATATGTCATGAAATTATGATCCACAGAGTTTACAGTGTAGTTTTGAGTTTCATTCATTGCACAATTGAATACAGAACTACAAAGCTTGATATTTATTTGCAATTGTGTTGTGTGCAGTTTTTACCCTCCTTTTACAAAAAGTACGGAAGTTGGGCAGGGGGGTGTCAATTATACAGTATTAGCTGAGTTGACTATTTAAGCGCAGATTAGTGGTCATAAAAAGCGCACACCTGAGCTAAGGCAGCCTTATCCATAAAGTCCGCATGAGAGAGGGAGTGACAGGGGTACTTCACTCCCTTCTTCCGTGCTGACTTTAAGACCCCCATATGTACGGAAAGCGTACAAGGGTCTGGATCTGGTCCTATGTTTATGTCTCCTAATAATTATAGTTAAATTACAAAATAACAGATTTTCAAACCAATTACAAGAGATCAAATCCTGTATGAATTTTATTTACTACAATTTTCCAGTTGAACTTTTCAACTGTCACCTGCCTTTGATATAACCCTTACCTATCTTACATTACTTGTAAACAAACTTCAACCAAAAAGGCTTGAATGTAATGAAAAGAGGAGTGGGAAAACAGATGTGATAATGGGATGTAAGGGATCAGTACGAAAGTATGACAGTTTCTATTCCGACACATAATAGCTAAGCACAACGCAGATACATTCTTTTCCACAGCAATGCAAAAACAAATGCGGGGCAGTTAACTGTTATGAATAAAGGAATGGATGGTTATGCTTTGTGTTAGCCTTTAATTGACAACATAGATGTATTGAAGTTACAAAACAAGTAAAACTATCAAATACATAAATAATGATTTAAAACAACGACAGCAACAACAACATAAAGCAAGAAAAAAGGAAATAGCACGATCTTAGTGCACCTAATTAGGGCTGAACTTAGTGCGCACATCAATAAATAGGAGAGACAATTCAAACATAGATATAAAGCTTCCAATTTTGAATCATATCATACAGTATTATAATCAATACTAATACCAAAAGGTGATAGTATAGCAAAAAGTAATGAATAAATCACAGTGTAAGCACATACTTGGCTATTTGAATCCTATTGGTCTGGAATACTCCAGTGCACACGGTTAATGCATGACAGGAACCCCACTGCTCTCAAGCCAACATGTGTTTCTCCCTAAGTAGAGCTTTGTCAAGGGTGTGCACCGGAGGATTCCAGACCCGCCTGCTGTTTCTTTTGGAGCATCTGTTCATCGCATATTTCTCAAGTGGAACCACTAGTACTGCCTGGTTAGTGAGCGTAGGGTAAGATATACTGCACGGAAGTGTGAAGAGTTGGCCGTGAGGCCTCTAGTGTGCTCTGCATAGGGTTTTATTTTCTCCTCATTTAGTTAGTTCAGCGGTATCCTATATCACTGTTTATCAATGCTGATGCTCCCTCAAATAGCCAATTATGTGCTTACACTGTGATTTATTCATTACTTTTTGCTATACTATCACCCTTTGGTATTAGTATTGATTTTAATATGATATGATTAAAAATTGGAAGTTTTATACCTATTTTTGAATTGTCTCTCTTATTCATTGATGTGTGCACTAAGTTCAGCCCTAATTAGGTGCACTAAGATTGTGCTCCTTTCCTTTTTTCTTGTATCCATGTTTTTCATGGTATTAGTAGCACCATTGTCCCGCCTTCAGCTCATGGTACTAATTGATATAGCAGCTGGTGCGGCTTCATTTTCTTTGCAAACAACATAAAGCACAATGCATTATTTTAGTAGTGTAAATGCTACCGTCATTTTTCGTATAGGCTATGGAGTGTCACCCCTCAGCAGCTTCCTGGTTTAAAGCATGCCATGTGACTGGTGCAAATGTTTGGCTTTAAATTGTGCGTACATATGTTAATGTTTAGATGTGGATTGGCTCATTATGATCGTATATTTATAAGCTGCCACAAGGTGTCCGAAGCGCTTTACAAAATAAATCAAAATACAGTACAGATATACAGGGTAGGGATGGACAGCATAATACATAATAAAATACAATCTAAATAAATAAATAAAAATATCACAAAAATACAATAAAGTGAAGCAAGCAAAATACAATAAAGTGTGCAAGAACACAAGGCTCATTTGTAGGAACATTTTACAGCACATATTTCACCCACATGGTTCCTCCCATGAAATGCCTCTTTCAAATGTAGACGGACACAGCAGTGATTTGAGACTAAGGACCTGATTCAGAGTTTTAAAATAAGAGAGCAAAGTTACTCCTGGGCTAAACCATGTTGATTGCAGGGGGGAGTCATATTTCATCTGCTAATAACAGTGTAAAAGTAAAGCTGGTCACTATCTGTGTGCAATAAGCAATTCAAAGATATATCCCTGCATGCAAAGAATACAATTAACTTGACTCCCCCTGAAATTAACATGGTTTTGCCGAGGAGTAACTTTCCTCTCTTATTTTCAGTCTCTGAATCAGGTCCTAAATCACCAAAATGTTTTTGCCTCTGTACCTGGCATGTGCAGTGTGATCGAATGTAAAGATTTTGTTTGCTCCAGTGGATCAGGTCCTCTGTGTCTAATATGTCACATCAGCAGTAGGACCCCTATGTTGTCAAAGAGGAACTTTGTTCCATTGATTGTTACTTTGGCTGAGTATCTCATTAAAGTATTGCCATTTCCTGGTCACCAAATTGCTGCCTTCTCAAACATTTCTGTGACCTTGTACTAAAACTTGAAAGAAAAATGAATTGGCTTTACAAATTTTTTCTTTTGTATTTAATAGAAGTGAAATAATGAAAATAATAAATCTAAAAAAACTACATGTTGTCAACAAAAAATAATAATGATAGATATAATAGAACATTACGCTAACTGAATAACTTTGTGAGATGCCTATCAAATTTCAGTCATTAATCACTGTAAGCCGAAAATGCATACTTGAGAAACTTATGAGCATTTTGAATTAAAATCATCTTTTATTGAACCAAGTTCTTTTGGAAAAGAACAAAAAGTGCCTCTAATACAATTATTGCAATTCAGTACTTAATGCATATGCCCTAAGCAAAGGTTTTAATGTTCTGATGTGCTCTCAGAAACATATTTTCTAATATACCTTTTTAAATATAGATTTTATAGAGTAGAATTGGTCATTTCCAATTTGACTGAAAAGTTTCTTGCATGAAGCACAGAACATATTTTTCTCTGTGCATCTGTGGACACCTCATTAAATGTCACATGCAAAATAACATCATTACGGTCATTATTCTGTTTTACACAGTTCATTTTGGTTTGTAGTGTCAGGTAGTCAGTAATTGTCACTTTTCTTTTTCTTTTTTTTTGCTGTTGTCACTGTTGTCACTGTATATATGTCATTTACCATATTTAGATTTAAGAAAGTTTTCTACGGACTTCTGGTGGGCGGTGCACCAAGGTGGCCGCATTTTATTTCGGCTCCCGGTGGCTTCGCCCTTTTGAGCCCTAATTTACAGACAAAGACTCCTTCCTTGTGCTGCCATTCAGTGAGGAGAATAGCTGAAGCTTGAAGGAAGTGTTGGGGGGTGATTGGGCTGCTGGGTTCGCTTATCTTTCCCCGGAGTCTGCCTCGGAGAGTGAGGCCTGTTGGAGCGTCGGCCATCTTGACTGTTAGCCGGTGGGAGACGGACCCTAAGAGCCTGCCTCTGTGAGTTGGAGCGGGACGGTGGGAGAGCGGGAGGTTCCGTGGAGCAAACAAACTCAGCTCCACTGCAGTGTAATTGGTACGGAGGACAAAGACGGGCGATTCCCGTGGCAGGAGCTCGTGGCGGGAAAGACGGCCATCTTGACGGAGGTGCGAGACAGCGTGGGGGCAGCAGCGCATCGGTGGAATCCTGTGGAATCCTGGGACAGCGTGCAGTGAGTCGATTTGGGATTTATTGGCCTTCCACAGCTACACTGCAGGTGACAAGGGGCCTGGAGGAGCAGTGTCTCTAAGCGGTGACAACGGGCGGAGAGGGGATGAGGTGGCGACTGGGCCAGAGGGCGCAAACGCCATTTTGACCATCGGAGGCACAACTACATAAACTGCAGCCCTCTTTGCCATAGCTGTTGCGGTTCCACATATTCTGCTACTAATCCCTCTTACCAGCATCAACGGCAGCCTCTGGGTAGTAAACACCTGGCCCAAGGTTGAGTTCCCCGCGGGGGATGAGGATTTCAGGGCATGGTGGATGGTCTGCGTCCCACTTACCCAGGTATAGTTGGTGCCTCCTCTGCAAGCAACTGGTGACTATTTTCTGTGGCCGTTTGACTGTACACCATTTTGAACACTGCTATTTGTTTACACAGGGACCTAAAAACTCCCTTCGTGATCAGGTTCTACTGGACTTACCACTTCTCTCTCTCTATATGGGACCCGGTGTTGGGGGGGGGTGCTGGGGTATCTGAGCAAGCATTTCTCTATCTGTTTTGTCAGTGGTATAGGAGTACGAGCTTCTCCACCTAATTACACAGGGGGCTAGTACACATTGCCTATCATCACTCAAAGAACACTTACCCTGACATTCTGCTGGAGTTGTCCCTTAGCAGGGCAGCGTGAGCAACATATTGGTCCCACCGAAGTGTTTACTGATACAACATCCCCTGTGTATGAATGCCCATGTGTGTCAGTGGGTGCATATTGGGGATTTAGCTTTCTTACGGCATTCTAATTTGCTCATAGCTAGAGTTCTAACTTAGAGTGGCCTCACATTAAATTTAGGGTGGTACAAGCTGAATACTCTACTTTCTGTATAATACTATTACTGTGTTCTAGCGTTTTCTTACTCTACATTTTAGAAACAAAAAAAAATTAAAAAAAGTCTGCATAGGTACCTAACCTAGCACTAGATAGTTGGCCAAAACATACCTTTTGGGAATTGTCAGTTTATTAGGATTACTGTGTGAAGTGTCTGTTTGGTTATTTGTGTAAGTGTGTTACGTGATCATTTAGTCAGGATGTAGGTGTTCGCACTAGGAGACAGCCTCACACTTGCATGTTCCGCCTATTTGGTATATTTTACTCTGATTGATATATTGCCCTGTTCAGTTTATTTCGCGTGGTCGAGGTCGGTCTGTTGTCCATTTCGGGGTATAGCACCCTAGTATGGAACAAGTTCTCAAGTGTTGGCACTCCGTAAATAAACAGTAGTAGTAATAGGTAATATTTGAGGTGCCAATCCAAAGAGTCAGAACGGCTCGTAGATAAATAAATGGTATGGTGGCGGCACTCTCAGTAAATACAACGATGTAACTATAACCCTAGTATGGATAAATTCTTGGACAAGCAAAGCTCGTCCTCCCAGCCTTCCCCTTCAACTACTACTAGAATGGGGAGACATAAATCCTCTCAAGCTAAACAAACTCCCCCGTCCCCTCCCCTGTTTCATAGCACTGAGGACGGCGGCCCTTCTCAAACCCCTAGACAGTCTACGCCCTCAGTGGAAGAAATGGCTCTTGAGATATCAAAAATCCTCATGCCCATGATGGATAAGAAATTCGATGATTTCCAGATCCGTCTGGATGCCACCCTTACCAAAGTAGAGGCTAAATCCTCACGCGTGGTAGAGCTGGAGCAACGCACCAGCGACACAGAGGATGCCATAAACTCGCTCCAGGCCATGGCAGGTGCACAGGCGCAAACCATACGGGATTTGCAGGCCAAAGTGGATGATCTTGAGAACCGCAACAGATGTAGTAACTTGAGATTTATCGGTATCCCTGAGGACGTTCGTAATGAACATTTGGTGGAGTTTATTAGCAAGAAAATTCCAGAAGCACTGGGTCTTGTAGACCGGACTAAGGAGATCCAGATTGAAAGGGCGCATAGAATGGGGCCAAAGAGACAAGGTCCTCAAAACAGACCGAGACCGGCCATAGCGAAATTTTTAGATTTTCGTGATAAGGAACTAATCTTAAGGGCATATAGGCAGAGGAGAAATCTGTTAATTGATGACCATAAAGTACTTATATTTCAAGACTACTCTGTAGAAGTAACTCAAAAGCGAAAAGCATTTGCTGAAGTATGTCAAATACTGGTCGATAGAAATCAGCAATTTGCTCTTCTGTACCCTGCAAAACTTAGGGTAGTAGTGAATGGTAACACGCTCTTTTTTACGGATCCTCAGCAGGCCAAAGATTATTTTACTGGTCCAAATCCTCCCCCTGCTCAGCTGGTAAATGGTATTTAGAATTCTCAGTCAACACTGTGGCAGACCCATTCCTTGACAAGATTCCGCCTGTGAGGGCCCCACATAGAGCGCAATAGAGAGGTATCCCTACTTTTAGTAACACTTTTCAAGTTTGTGACCCTTGGCGTTTGTTGCATCCAGATGAAAGGGTATTTACTTTCCAGTCTAGGGTGCACCATTCCTTATCACGTATTGATTATATACTAATTGCAAATGAGTTGATGCAGAATCTAGTAACTACAAAAATCTATGAGGTGGTGGTATCGGATCACGCCCCTGTTATGGTCGCGCTGCGCCCTCCTGCGATGCCACGTACAGAACAGTTCTGGCGCTTCCCAGCTAATCTATTATAACTCCCCTGATTTGAAGTCATATTTAATAGCCCATTGGCATGATTTTGTGGATGATAATTTGGAGCACTGGGACAACCCTGTCTTGTTTTGGGAGGCCTCTAAGGCCGTGATGAGGGGGCACATTATGCACTATATAGGTCAGAAGAAAAGAGCAGATAACGCCCACTATCGCACGCTTTTGCAATCCGTTACTGTGGCCTTTAATGCTTATAGTCGAGAGCTAACGGAGGAACGATACGAGGAATACATTCAGGCCCGCAGGTTGTTATAGGGGTTTTTAACTACTCAGGCCCGTATTAACATGGATTTTACCCATACTAGATATTATCGATGGGGCAATAAGACGGGTAGGCTTATGGCGACGATAGCTAAAACGGGGAAAAAAAGACCTTTATAACTACAGTGTGTCATAGGAGTTCACGCCAGCGTTTGACTACAACCTAGGACATACTACATTATTTTACTGATCATTATAAATAATTATATGGGTTGCAACTTCTTGACAAGGCGGAGCTGCCTAAATTGACTCAGGAGCAGAATGAGTGCTTAGTGGCCCCTATAGGTACAACGGAAATCTTTAAGTCTGTTAGTGATTTGAAGCTTTGTAAAGCTCCGGGACTGGATGGGTTTTCCGGAGAGTATTATAAAATACTCCAGGAGGAAATTGTCCCAGCCTTGGCAGAATTGTATGGAACACTTCTCAAAGATCGCCCACAATACCCATCCTTCTATACAGCTTTCACTACACTGATACCGAAGCTTGACAGGGATCCACAGGATGTAGACTCGTATGGTCCAATTTCCTTACTCAATGTGGACTATTCACTAAAATTATAGCCAATAGGGTGCAGTCAATCCTTCCGGATATCTTAACAGACCATCAAGTTGGGTTCATCAGGGGCAGACAGTCAGTGATAGCTATTAGAACTGCTATAGCAGCAACTGTGGCTTCAAGATTACAGCCCACTTCAGATAATATTTTACTGAGTCTAGATACAACAAGGGCTTTTGACACAGTAATTTGGTCATACCTTTGGGATGTTCTGCAATTTCGAGATTTTAATCCGGCTTTTATTAATCTAATTAAGTTTCTATACACCTCGCCGGAGACACAGCTTTTGGTTAATGGGGTGCGGGGCCCTCCCATTGTAATGGTGTGGGGAACAAGACAGGGTTGTCCCTTATCGCCTCTGCTATTTAATATCTCTATTGATCCCTTGCTTAGACTCGTTCAGTCTCTACTGTCCTTTCAGGGTATAAAAGTGGGTCGAGCGGAGGTCCGGTTATCGGCTTTTGTGGACGATGTACTGTTATATGTGAGCAACCCGAGAACTTCCCTGGCCTCCATTTTGCATTTATTAGATGATTTTGGGGCAGTTTCGGGATTTAAAGTAAATATGACTAAATCAGTGGCATTTGCATTGCGGGGGGGGGATGTGAGACCTGTCTGGGGTGGAGATATGCCTTTTACCTGGGCCAAAAAATACATTACTTACCTAGGGGTAAAGATCCCTAGAAATCCATCGAGCTTATATGAAACAAATATATCTTGTGCATTGAGGGAGATGGCAAGGGAATTGGAGGGTTGGAAGTCAATTCCCTTATCGTTTTTGGGTAGGGCAAACCTATTAAAAATGATTACTTTCCCCCATCTTATGTACTTGATACACACATTCCCTCTTTTGATTTCTAAGAAAGACACACAAGCCATATACGCGTTGTTCAGAAAGTTTATTTGGAAGGGAAAGAAAGCACGAATAGGGCTAAATAAACTCCAGCAATCTAAACATCATGGAGGGATCAACTTCCCAAACCTCACTTATTACAATTACTCTGCTATCTTGCGTTATGTGAGGGACTGGATTAGCATGTCTAGCATATATGCCAACTCTTCTCTGGAGGCGGGCTTCCTTGGAGGTGTGCACCTTGTGTCTTTTCTTCATAATCATGAGCTCAAATAGTATTAGAGTTGAGAGGTGATGTTTCCCAGCCCAAGTCTAAATAACAGTGTGATAGTAAAGCTGGTCAGTATCTGTGTGCAGTAAGCAATTAAAAGATATATCCCTGCATGCAAAAAATACAATTAAATTAATTCCCCCTACAATCAACATGGTTTTGCCCAGGAGTGACTTTAAGTTCTTATTTTAAGAAGATTCTTAAGTGTGAATCAGGTCCTTATTTTCAGTCTCTGAATCAGGTCCTAAATCACCAAAATGTTTTTGCCTCTGTACCTGGCATGTGCAGTGTGTTCGAATGTAAAGATTTTGTTTGCTCCAGTGGATCAGGTCCTCTGTGTCTAATATGTCACATCAGCAGTAGGACCCCTATGTTGTCAAAGAGGAACTTTGTTCCATTGATTGTTACTTTGGCTGAGTATCTCATTAAAGTATTGCCATTTCCTGGTCACCAAATTGCTGCCTTCTCAAACATTTCTGTGACCTTGTACTAAAACTTGAAAGAAAAATGAATTGGCTTTACAAATTTTTTCTTTTGTATTTAATAGAAGTGAAATAATGAAAATAATAAATCTAAAAAAACTACATGTTGTCAACAAAAAATAATAATGATAGATATAATAGAACATTACGCTAACTGAATAACTTTGTGAGATGCCTATCAAATTTCAGTCATTAATCACTGTAAGCCGAAAATGCATACTTGAGAAACTTATGAGCATTTTGAATTAAAATCATCTTTTATTGAACCAAGTTCTTTTGGAAAAGAACAAAAAGTGCCTCTAATACAATTATTGCAATTCAGTACTTAATGCATGTGCCCTAAGCAAAGGTTTTAATGTTCTGATGTGCTCTCAGAAACATGTTTTCTAATATACCTTTTTAAATATAGATTTTATAGAGTAGAATTGGTCATTTCCAATTTGACTGAAAAGTTTCTTGCATGAAGCACAGAACATAACATATTTTGTGCATCTGTGGACACCTCATTAAATGTCACATGCAAAATAACATCATTACGGTCATTATTCTGTTTTACACAGTTCATTTTGGTTTGTAGTGTCAGGTAGTCAGTAATTGTCAATTTTCTTTTTCTTTTTTTTTTGCTGTTGTCACTGTTGTCACTGTATATATGTCATTCACCATATTTGGATTTAAGAAAGTTTTCTACAATGAAAGATTTTATCGTATTATAAATGTCCTTAATAATTGGACTCAAGCAATTCTTTTTAAAATAGTCTATGGAAACATGTATTGTGCTTCCACAAGTACCTGTAGTTTGGACATGTATTTGCTGATAGTTGTATTACTACTATATCAATAAGGTGTAAGTATCAGCGCTAAGTGTACCCCTGGTGCTGGTCAAGCTAACCACCCTTCCGATATAAATGCCACCTAAGGAATCAATATAGTCCACAATTTAGAGTAGAAAAGAAAAAGTTTATAAATTGGATATACTTGGATCCTCAGTGGTCCCCATGAAGGGAATTGCATGTAATGGATGCTCGCTGGTCGAACATCTGTAAATTGTACTTAATTGTTCCGTTTATTTGTTCTAACTTCATTTTACAAACAAAATTTTTCGCTATTGCAAACTAAAGTTAAATTCATTAAGTAAAATACAATTTAATATCAGATCTGTTGTCAGTTCCCTCTGACTCTTTCTTGTTCTTTTTCACCTCTCCGCAATTCCTCACTAAGACCTTAACATTTGGTCATCACAGGTAGAAAATACCTACAAAATCAATAAGGTCAAAATAAAATGCCTACAAAATTTAACCAATACTGAGCACTCTGAGGATTTCTGTAAAATAGTTTTACTGAAATGTAGCAAAGTATTAAAAAATATAAGATTTATTAACAGGTTTTTTTATAGCGCTATCAAATTACATAGTGCTTTACAGAGAATATTTCCTATTCACATCAGTCCCTGCCCCATTTGAGCTACATAATAAGGTTCCTAACACACACACACACACGCGGGTTAATTTATTCAGCAGCCAGTTAACCTCCCAGCCAGAGGCGGAACTAACGAGTCATGGGTCCAGGTGCAAAAATATGCTTTGAACCCCCCATGATTTACTGTTTTTTCTGTATAGGTCTATTTTTTGTGTAATAACTATGTGGGAATAATACAATAAAAATAGGCACCAATATTTGAATAGGCTATTACAATATTGGTGACTATTTTTATTATATTATTTGTGGTAATTACACAATTGCTTAGTTTAGTCAGATATTAAACTATCAGGGAGGGTGCTGCAGATGCCACTTTCCCTGGCAGGAATATAATAAACAAAATTAAAGGGAAAAATTTACTAAGAAACTGTAAAAGAAAACAGACTTACCTGCATCTTGCAAGAGGAGAGAATTTAGTGCTCTGTTGATCTGCTGCTGTGATCATCTCTTTACACAGTCACTTTGGGTCACATGGAGCATGGGAGTGCAACTGTCAATGTTACGTTATTGTGTGGGGTGCTCTGCAGAGAACAGGGGCAAAAACAATTGTTGGGTTTTTTTTGTATAAAAGTGGGGTTTTCAATGCTTGTGGGATATATTAGGGGCCTGGACATGGCACATACTATAATAAATATATGTTGTTCATATTATGGATTGGGAATTGCACACTATATACAGTATATAGTATGCCATTCCCAGACACTTAATATAACCCACTTTATACTGTGCCATTCCCAGACCACTAAAATACCCCACATATATTATAGTATGTTCCATTCCCAGACTGATAATATACCCCAAATGTACATTGTATAGTGTGCCATGTCCAGGCACCTTAGTATACCCCACATGTAATACATGTGGAGTATATTAGGGATTTAGAGATGGCACCCTATAAAAATAATTGTGCAAATTTTTTTTCCTGATTTTAATTCGCACCTCATAGAGACGCGCATAAAATTCAGCTACCTAATAGACGTGAAAAAGCGCACCCGTCTATCGCAGATTGTGAACCTAATTGAATCCTATGTATGTACTGTATGTATGTATGTATTTATTTATACACATATTTATGTACAGTATATGTATCTGTATATAGCATGACACTTCAAAACCCTTATATACCCCATATATAATATAGTATATGTCGTTCCCAGTCTCCTTAAATACCCCGTGTTATTTTTACAGTGTGCCATTTACTGACCCCTAATATATTATTATGTGGTCATATGTGGGATATATTAGGGGTCTAGACATGGCACACTGTATAAAGTGTAGATGGGCTATATTATGGGTCTGGAAATGGCCCATACTATAAAATATATTGGTGAATATGATATATATTATAACCACTCAATAGCACTCACCCCAGCAGGCTTAAACACATTATAAGAGGTCCCAGGGCCTCTAAGAATAACTAAAGAGAAGAGAAAATGATAATGTATAGAAAGGGCGCTCTGCAGTATGGATTTTTAAGACATTGGAATCTGTTAAAATTGATATTCTTTAGCACTATCCAGCCCGTATTTGGGTCTGTTTATAATATTTGTATCACACTAGCATTGTTTGCACTTTTTTCTGATTCTCACTTATTCATTTTTAGGTTTGAGTCTAGGCATTAATTGTTTACATTGGGAATACTATATAATATATTTATGTTTTGATATAAGTTTTCACCTCTGATTCATCATCTATTATATTATATTAATTATTTTTGCTGCACTATATAGAGTGTTTAGGTATCTTTTTTAGTAACCATTAATTGGTATTTATTGGCACTTGCACTTTAGATTTTTTACTCATTATATATTCCATTTACATTGCTGCTTTTATGAATCCTATGTACTGTTACCCCCAGCGCCCTTTCCATACATTATCATTTTCTCTTCTATAAAATATATGGGGTTTATTAGGAGTCTAGGAATGACACACTATTTACAGTATGTGGTGTGTCCTTTTCAGACTCTAATATATCCCACATACATTAAAGCATAAGCTATCTATCTCTAAACACATAAAATACCCCATATGTGCTTTATAGAGTGTGCCATCTCCTGACCCCTAATATACCCCACATTTATTACATGTGGAGTATATTAGGGGCCTGAAGATGGCACAGCAATAGTTAAAACACACTTACCTTGCAGATGATCCGGCCAGGCGTCTCTCAGACTGCTGTTACTCACACATTGGCGTGGCGCCAATGGAAATGCAGCTCCATTTTCGGCATTCAGCAGAAGAAGTTCCCACATACACACCGAGCCGGGACTCATGGAGATAATGGCCGCCACCACAACAGCCACCACCGCAGTGTCAGGCCCCCTGCGGGAAATCCGGCCCTGGTATTACGGTAGTGGCTGGTGCGGTGGCTGCTGTGGGCCCCATTATCTCCATGGGCCCTGATGCCTTGCACCGCTTGCACCGCCGGTAGTTCCGCCTCTGCACAAGGTCAGTTCCCCAGCTTCGCCTATGCGACTGACTGCAAAAGTGCCCATTTTGACCTGTCCAGTTTAACTACAATCAAGAGTTCCTGGATACCTGTTGAACATTATCAAGCAATAACTACCAACCGAAGCTAATATTATTCTTGTATGTGGCTTAACTCTTCATTAAATATTATAATTGATTAAGAACTGTCTTGTGATGTCTCCTTGTATTTAAGGAACCCTCAACCTTTCATACAGTTATTTATATAAGTTTTTGGATATATTGAAATATAATGTTAAAAAAAAATGTATTATAATTATGATAGAGATGTACATGGCACCTGACCAGGAAATCATTGGGAACATCGTATTCGGTCAACTTGAAATTGCTATATATTCTAAGGAACAGGATAGAAGCTTTGACTCTAATTATTAAGACATTGGAATCTGTTATAATTTTGCTAATTGATATTCTTTAGCACTATCTAGCCCGTATTTGGGTCTGTTTATAATATTTGTATCACACTAGCATTGTTTGCACTTTTTTCTAATTCTCACTTATTCATTTTTAGCTTTGAGTCTAGGCATTAATTGTTTACATTGGGAATACTATATAATATATTTATGTTTTGATATCGACCAGCACTTTGAACTTGATATAAATTTTCACCTCTGATTCATCATCTATTATATTATATTAATTCTTTTTGCTGCACTATATAGAGTGTTTAGGTATCTTTTTAGTAACCATTAATTGGTATTTATTGGCACTTGCACATTAGATTTTTTACTCATTATATATTCCATATATTCCATTTACATTGCTGCTTTTATGAATCCTATGTGCTATTGCCCCCAGCGCCCTTTCTATGCATTATCATTTTCTCTTCTATAAAATATATGGGGTTTATTAGGAGTCTAGGAATGACACACTATTTACAGTATGTGGTGTGTCCTTTTCAGACTCTAATATATCCCACATACATTAAAGCATAAGCTATCTATCTCTAAACACATAAAATACCCCATATGTGCTTTATAGAGTGTGCCATCTCCTGACCCCTAATATACCCCACATTTATTACATGTGGAGTATATTAGGGGCCTGAAGATGGCACAGCAATAGTTAAAACACACTTACCTTGCAGATGATCCGGCCAGGCGTCTCTCAGGCTGCAGAGCCGTGTACTGTGTTACTCACATGCACAGTGCCAAAGGAAATGCTGATAGTAACTTCTGCGCTTGCGCAGAAGCTCCATTTTCGGCATTCATCAGAAGAAGATCCCACATGCACACCGAGCCGGGACTCATGGATGCTGGTAGCAGAGGTGGAACTACCGGCGGTGCGAGTGGTGCAAGGCACCGGGGCCCATGGAGATAATGGGGCCCACAGCCGTCACCACAACAGCCACCACCACAGTGTCAGGCCCCCTGCGGGAAATCCGGCCCTGGTACTGCAGTAGTGGCTGGTGTGGTGGCTGCTATTGGCCCCATTATCTCCATGGGCCCCGGTGCCTTGCACCACTTGCACCGCCGGTAGTTCCGCCTCTGCTACCAGCATGTTTCTGGCATGTGGGAGGAAACCGGAGCACCTAGAGGAAACCTATAAAGACATGGGGAGAACATACAAACTCAATACAGATAAGGCCTAGTCAGGGAATTAAACTCATGACTTTAGCACTGTGAGACACAATACATATGTTGCAATACAAGTTAGGAACTCATATGCAGGAGGTGCCTTGAGGGGCAGGTGAGCTGAAGCAGTTTCTGCATTCCTTTGAGTGAGTGTTTATATATCTTCTTTTTATCCCCAGTCAAATGGGCTAATTAAAAGGACCAATTAGACTTTGAAACAATATTTACAAAGTTTAATCAGGTACCTTCAAGATGATTTTATGGCCTTCGATCCACTGCAGAATTTGCTTAAAACAACTCAGATTACATAGAAATATAGAATGTTATGGCAGATAAGAGCCACATGGTTAATCCAGTCTGCTCAGTGTATTTTTTTTACTATACCACACTACTTATATCTATATTTATATCTAAATCCATATATATAGCTTAGCAAATTTTTCATTTTGAAACATTTGTTAAATATCCAATAATTAAAACCATACGCAGAATGACAAGTCAATTATCTGCCCCATATCAGCAACTAATAGCAATGCATTAGGACAGACTTTCATAAGCTACCAGTATGAATGGGAAATGTGGAAGGGAACCATTCAAACACAATGAGAACAGATAATATTTTTACACAGTTAGGAGACATGCAGGCATAAATCCTGGGGCCCGGCACAGTAATGTTTTTGGGGGCCACCATCCCTCCTCAATTTTGTTTTTAGCAGTGGATTGCATGGGCCCCTCTGACATTCATAGCCTATTACAGCTGTCCCCCCTTGTCCCCCCTGTCATTGGGCATGGAGCCATGATCCTATAGCTGATAGCTATGTAAGCTTACCACTCTGCCATGCAATAAATCATCTGGAGTGCATGACTATTAAACTGTTTAAAAATGTTAGAAATTGATTGCAATAATAAAAAAAAGTTTTATACAGTCAGGTCAATAAATATTGGGACATCAACACAATTCTCATATTTTCGGCTCTATACATCACCACAATGGATTTGAAATGAAACAAACAAGATGTGCTTTAATTGCAGACTTTCAGCTTTAATTTGAGGGTATTTACATCCAAATCAGGTGAACGGTGTAGGAATTACAAT
>WWET01002515.1:43720-56141 GCA_011038615.1 Limnodynastes dumerilii
AATAATAATAATAATAATAATAATAATAATAATAATAATAATAATAATAATAATAATAATAATAATAATAATAATAATAATAATAATAATAATAATAATAATAATAATAATAATAATAATAATAATAATAATAATAATAATAATAATAATAATAATAATAATAATAATAATAATAATAATAATAATAATAATAATAATAATAATAATAATAATAATAATAATAATAATAATAATAATCAGACATGGAGGTAGGACAAATACAGAGGCAGATATGGAGGCTGGACATATAAATCCTGAACAAATATGGGGCAGACATATGGATGGCAGGCTTAATAATAAGAGACAGACATGTGGTTGGTTGTTAAATTAAAGGGGTAGGCACTAGACCCACTGGTCTGGGCGGTGCAAGATACACCCACTTTCCCAGATACACCCACTGGGTGGTACAAGACACACCCCTTCAACCAGGTCACTAAATTTTGTTCCTCTTTCGAATTCTCAAATGTTAGGAAGTATGTGCTCTGCAGTTCGTTACAGAACAATACACTGCTGCTCTGCTACTCACTGCAACTCCATGTAGTGCTGCTCTGTTGCTTACTGCTGCAATCTATACAGCACCCTCCACAACAACTAATGCATTTATAAATGCATAACCAACAAATCAAATATGATTTTAGCAAACTAAATAAAATGTAAAAGGTGGCATATTTATTATCCTAGTTGCAACAAAACATGTAGAAATATCTACATTTGACCCTATTTTTTTTGTTTTGTTTTAGGTTTTTTTTGTATGTTTTATTTTTCTTTTAAGGATTTATGATTCTGGATGATGATGATACAATAAAACCCACATTTCACAAGAGAGACAAAGAGGCCTTTTTTCTAGTTTTTAGTTCTGCTTGCACTTTAGGATTATCCTTCAGCCTGTCTGCAATCACATTACATCCTGAGAGATGTAAATATGTATCTATGTAGCAAACTAAATGTGTTTGTATGTTTTTGAATGTTCTATGGGTAATTAACTTTATATTTACCTCTTAATGAAAGAATTAATAAATAAATAAATAAATAAATATTAAAATAAAAAAATTAATATTTGTTTATTGCATTGTTTTTATTTTTTTATACATATGGTACCTGTCAGGCTACTTTCTAGTTTTATTTTAAGGCTACTTCAAGTAAATACGTCTATAAAAAAAAATTTAAGTTAAAGAGTTAAAAGTAAAAGAAAAACAATTCTGACAGTAAACAAAATATTTTCTGCAAATCTATCAGACTGTATAATGAGATCTGCTTTTACAATGTTCAGAATTAATTCTATGTATCTCTTTGGCAATGACCTCTCTGATCTTTCTGGATAAACTTAGAATTAAATCCTCATCCTCCTTTCTGATGCAAAAGATAAGCCTTTAGATAAATTATTATTGTAGTTGCTTTCTCATCCTAATGTAGATCTGCCAGTTAAATTGCAAATTAAAGGCTCAAAATCTGGATTATGGGAACATACATTGTTATTAATAATAATAATAAAAAATATCTGTCTCACAGCTTGTCATTTTAAGTATGTTCTTTTATGGATTTGCACCATAATAAGAATTAAAAAAAATAGCTTCTGCTATCCGCAATCATTTTTAATGCAGTGCCTAACAATTTGTATATGATTTACAGTGTAAGAAACCATTACACGCGTGTTTTTTTTAAAGTACGTTGCAACACTAAATGCATTTTTCTGTTGTTTTGTCTTTTGTTTTACTTTCAAAAAATGTAATTAACTTAAAATGTGTATGATTATAAAAGACTAATATTAACATTAAATATTATGAAACCATATCCAGACTCGTCATTTACTCTCTTACAGAGTGGAAAATGATTGCAAATGGCGAGTGTGTATCGAAAAGGCTTCCAACATGGATCTTGATCCTCGGAATTGTGCTTGAAGACTTTCAAATGGATGGGACAAATTGTGGCACAGTGTGTTCTCAAGGTGAAAGGTGGAAGATATGGTAACTGTACAGTAAGGACTAAGGTTCAAGTCCTAACTTTTGATCTTCATTTATGCATTGACCCCATTTTCGTCGAACCAGTGTGTAAATTTCAAGGCAGGGTTCTTGTGTCTGAAGTCATATGCATGCGAAAGGAGTGTAATCCCCTTGCATGTTGTAGATGACTTATAATCATATGGTGATCCATCACCAGAACTCTGGCGCTGGGGATGGAGCTCTGAGCGCAGTGGTGACAGAGTTCTGGATCAAATCCATAGTTATCATTTATAACTATTTAAGTTTAGTATTAGCTATCTGATGTTTTATGAAATATGGATAAATTGTAAATTACAAGAATCTGATTGGCTGAAACATTTAAATTTTTTTTTAAACTTTATTAGCTTCTTTATTATCATTATTAACTGTTTTCATGGATGACCCGCCCCTTAATTCATTATTACACTGATGGTACTTACGTTCAGAGTTATGTGGCGTACCACCTACCGCGCATGTGCAGTTAATACAAATAAGCGATTTTACTTCAGCGGCTAGCATAAAAATGCTAGCATACTTAGGTCTGGATCTAACCCATTGTTCTTTGTTTATTGTTTTTTTATTGTCTTTTGTAATAAATAATAATAATAAATAATAATTCAGAAACTATAGACACAAATGGTGTTTTGAAGAATTTTTATTACATTTTTCACAAATAATGTTTTGCCATTTGATCCAACAAACATTTGCATTCACTTTTTATGTCTGAGATTATAGCATACTTAGTTATGGATTGCAGCTTCCCCCAGAAGTGTAGGTTTATGACGTATTTGATCTCTATTGGATTATTGTCACTAAATTGAAGTTTTTGTAAATCATATTTTGTAATCATTTTTATTAGCTCCATTAAGTATACCCCAAAATGTATATATTGAAATTTAAAAGAACCTTCAATTTATTTTTCCATACTCAAGCTGACTTTTTTTTATATCATTCTTTGGTTGTGAAAAACAATATCCAATGTCAGTGTTAAAGGACCAAATGAGTACACATATTCCAATCCAAATGATATGATGCTAAGTAAAGCAGTATATAAAACTCCTAAATAATAATAGATGTATTATCCATTATGCATGTCAATGTAGAAACTTTATTGGAATGTGGAATTAAAATCCACCTTAAGTGTATGAGTTTATGGGCCTGATTCAGAGATCCGGAACTAAGGATAGGTTCGTGCGTATATTTAGCGTTGGATCGATTTTGCATCAACTGCGCATGCTTAGTAATAGTGCAACACCATGTACGTTGAAGATAAGGTCGGAAATGCTTTAAGGTCGGAATTGTAAATCGGGCGGAGACTAATGCAACAGTGCGGCTGAAATATACGGACCTAAGGATTTGCAAAGAAATAGGCGGGGGGCATTTAGATGAGGGAAAGTGGGCGCGCTTACAGAGTTAGGGCCCTAAATATACGCAACTAATACACATAGGGTCAGAAGTGAGTGCAGCCAGTTAGGGCAAGTCTATGGAGGTGGAAGTTTAGGTCCGGCCGGAGGTTGCGAGGGGAGTGACTGTTTATTCTGGTGGGTGTAACCTGTTCCGACCTGCCACTTAGATGCGTATATTTGCGGCCCGATCACCGACAGATCTCTGAATCAGGCCCAATATCACTGGCACGTTGTCTATATAAAGTGAACTATTGGTGACAGATGTGACTAGAGGTGACTAGATGAACTTAATTCCCACACCAAAGGAAAATTTGAATAAAGCCTACAAATAATTAAATAGTATAATATATACTGTTTTCTTGTTACTGTTACTAGTTTCATTTTGGGAGCCTGACCCCTCCCCAATATGGCCGTATACTGTTCAAATGGCAGGAGCATCTTAATACAGACCTCCTGAGTACACATAGCAGATGGATAGGGACTCGCTTACAGTAGGTGACCAATATAGCTATATTATGAACTAAACCTCCTTTTTATGTATGTGTTGACACATAGGGGTATATTTACTAAAGTCGCTTTTAAAAACCAATTAGGAATCTCCAGCCATCGCCATGATTTTCCTGTGATTTTTTTAATAAAAAATCGCTGGATTCACTAAACGTCGCTTTTGGCTGGTGATTTATAATCGCCGTCCATAGCCATTGATTTTTCAAGGTATAAATCGCTGTGCTTTTCTATTGAAAAGCATGGCGATTCTCCCAGGAAAAATCGCTGTAGCTTTTTTTTTTTTAAAGTTATCTAAAATGACAAGCGCGTCATGCTTGTATTTTAAGCATGCATTCGCTGATAGTACTATCAGCATCAGCATGGCAAGGGTTATAACCATGCTGAGCTATGCCTTATGTGTTAAAAAAAACCTTCCTCTTTTCAGTTCAAGTGTGCCGATGCTAATGAGCATTCGGCCACTAGAGGTCCCCTTTTATAGGGTCCATGACGTCATAGACCATATAAAAGGGGACCTCTAGTTGCCGAATGCTCATCAGCATTGGCACCCCGAACTGAAAGGAGTAAGTAATCGCGGCAAAAGACTGAGGACCAGACAGAAGAACTCCAAGCAACTGACCCCCTTCTTCAAGCAACTGGAACCGGACCTTCAAGCAGTAGTACTATCAGTGCATGCATGCTAACGGATACAAGCATGATGCAATTGTTTTTTTTAATATGAAAAACACATGTCAAATATGTAGACGTGTTTTTCATCTAAAGTGTGTGATGCTTTTAATCAAAGCACCACACACACAAAGCACTTTTTAATAAAGCCCTTTCTGGACGATCTAAAGGCAATTTTGTAAAATCACCTTTAGTGAATCCGGAAAGGCCTATATTTTACAAAGCAAACAGCTGGATGATTTTTTGCCTTGTCGCTTATTCTAAAGGCTCAAGTCCCAGGACTTTGCCTTTAGTGAATGCGATGATTGCATATCGCAGGCAATTAGCAAAAGCGACCTTAGTAAATTTACACCATAGTGTTATATAAGGTTTGTTTGGAGTGCTGGACTTCTCTTTTGTTCCTAATAATATAATATAGGTATGTTTTGATTACTGCTGTACTAGATGTATTTAGTGACATTTTTATTAGGCACACCTGTGCATTGTTCATTAATACAAAACGATATTAAAGTATTAATAACTACATAGATAAAAGCCAGGTGAAGAGGTTCAGTTGTTTCTGCATTAAATTGACAGTTACAGTATCCCCTGCACTCAGATGCTAATCACATTGGAAATCGATTTGGCTTTCTACACTGCTGCATAAAGCCTGGGGTTCAGTGAGAGACACCACTGTTAGATTAGCTGCTCAGAGTAAACGAAGCAGAAGCATTAAACTCACAGGAACCCATAAGAAAGACCAGTGGACCCAATAAGAACAAAAACCTCCTTTGCAGCTGTAAGTAGAAATTAAAATTTCTATTGGAAATTGGATATGGATGAATTAGCATTAACACCTACTTATCTATTTAGTAAAGAACAACAAATTAAAAACAGAGCAACACTGAACTTGGTTGACAGAACAAAGTAAAATGTAAAGGTTCTCCATGCATTTAAATCTCCTTTTATTGAAAGGTGAGGCTTTCTTACGTCTATAATACTCACTAGGTAAGATCTGATATAAGCATTAGCTGATAACACTAACACTTTAAAACCTCTTTCTCGTCACTACCGGTAAAAAACCCGGATTTTAAACCCAAGTATTTCCCGGGAGAAATGCCAGGTCCCAAAAAAAGCTGCGTTTTAAGTCCACAAAAACTTGGTAAATTCCTGGGTGTGATGGTTTCACATCACCCATGAGTTTCCTGGGTTTTAGTGGATTTAAAGTAGTGCTGCAATTACCAGCATGTCTTTGGATGCTTGGGCATACTGGCGCTTGGAGAACCACAAACTCTAGCATGCCCTATCATTCTGTGTTAAATACAATATAGTAATGCCCCTCCTAGTTACATAATAAAATATAGAGCCGGCCCATAAAAAAATAACATTTAAAAACACTAATATAAAAAAAAATGTATACCACTATATACCACTAAAAATATTTACATTTAATACCCCTAATATAAAATATAAATAAATTAACATTTAATACCCCTAATATAAAAAAAAATAGTTTAATAGCCCTAATATAAAAATACATTAAATAAATACATAAATTCAATACAGTAAAATGTAAAGTTTGAAACAGGATTTCCCACGCTGGCCAAGGGTATTAATATGTCCTGTTTGGACACGAGTTGCGTCGCTGTCAAATGTTTTTTTTTGTTAAAAGCTTAGAAGATTGGATCCTGTTCAAGTTGGTAAGTACTTCTTTTTAATAATAATTAAATGAATTAATAAATACAATTTTTTATTTATGTAATGCATTAAATGTATTTTTATATTAGCGGTATTAAATGTAATTATTTTTTATTATTATTAGGGTTATTTAGAAGGTTGCGTTCAAGTTGGTAAGTACTTCTTTTTATTAATAATTTTTAAGTATTGAATTTATTTATTTATTTAATGCATTTAATGTCTTTTTATATTAAGGGTATTAAATGTTATTTTTTTTATATTAGGGGTATTAAATAATAATCATTTTTTTACTTTATATATTTTATATTTGTAGCTAGGAGGGGCATTACTATTTTGTGTTTAACACAGGATGACAGAGCATGCTGGCGCTTGTGGTTCTCTAAGCTCCAGCATGCCCTGGCATCCATGGGTATGCTGGTGCTTGTAGCGCTACAAGCATCAGCATGCCTATGCGTTGTAATTTCAATTGTTTAAATAATTCAGTGAAGTAATGCATTGTAACTTTTATTTTATTTTTAAATCTGGCACTAAAAACAGATTTGTTTACTGTTGCCATAGCAATAGTAAACAAATCTAGCCAAAACAACAACCCGGGACCTTTCATATTGTCACCCTACCCGTGCGCGACCTGGGAAAAACCCTCCTTTTTTCCCGGGTCTGAATTCTGGGTCATTAGACCCAGGTAGTTGAGAAAGGGGGGTTTCACGTCACCACCAAATATCCGGGTTTTTGCCAAGACCCGTGCTTTTGGCCAAAAACACGGGTATTTGATGGTGATATGAAAGGGGTTTAAGGTAAAATATCATTATTTACTAACCTACTGTACTGAAATACTGACATCTTCATCTGATAATCTTCATGCATGGCAAAGTAAAAACAAAAAACAAAAAATGGGAAAATCCTTTTTTAAGCATTTGTCCACTGGAATAATGCCATACAGTAGTAAATTCTGATTTTTAGCATTTTTATTGCTATTCAATTCTGAACCTAATGTTGTTCTTTGTAATTTACTCAGTGGTCAATTTTTGTTCTGGCATCACCTGTGCTGTTTATTTAGACACCTGTAAGTTAACAATAATTGAAATACACCCCATTGTAGTAAATCTTGAACCGGGCCTGTATGAATACAGAACATACACCAGTGTTAAATGCAGATGAATTTTCAAGGAGGATTAAAGAAAGTAGCTGCCTTTAGATTTAATAGTAATTAAAATAGTGCCCATCTTAGTCAGTTCAGTTTCTGTGGAGTGTCAGAAACAAAAGCTTAAAAAAGAAGAGCATCAAAAGGATTGTGTAATTAACTGTTAGAGGCTAGCTTAGGTATATCTTTCAAGAAGCAGAAGCTTTAATGGACATGGAAGAGGAATTGGGCCAAAAGGTGGCCAGAGAAGCAATGGCAGGTCAGGATCAGCCATATTGAGCCCAGGTGCCACATAATGGTAATCCTATAGTTAATGCACTGTTAATCCAAAGCCATTTCCCATTCACAATGTAGCAGATTTAGAGATTGAAAATAAGAGAGAAAAACTACTCCTGGGTGAAACCATGTTGATTTCAGGGGAGTCATATTTCATCTGTTGCAAAGAGTGTTATAGTTAAATGGTGATGTTTACCAGCCCAAGTCTAAAAAATAGTGTAAAAATAAAGGTAGTTACTATCTGTGTGCAGTTAGCAATTGAAAGATATATCCCTGCATGCAAAGAATACAAAAACTTGACTCCCCCTGAAATCAAAATGGTTTTGCCCTTGAGTAACTTTGCTCTCTTATTTCCAATCTCTGAATCTGGTCCAATGAGAGTAACTACCACTGGGACCAAGATGCTAGGATTGAGAATCCAATTTGCAAGTTATAATCTGGTGCATACCCTTTGACTGTCTCTTGTTACATAGTAATAACACATGCTGTCAACATTAACAACTGACCCCCATTTCTGCTGTCACCCTGTGCCTGTCTAAAAAGGAAGAAACAAGTTAAAAAAATAACATCCTAGCCAAATGAGGGACGAAGGAATGGAGAGAGGTAGGGAGTTAAAGCCACAGGAACTTAAGCCAAAATTTTTCACAATTTAGATTCCCATCATGAAATCCAATAATATCAATACCATTTACAGCATATATTTTGCAATAAATGGTTTGCAGATGAATAATGATTTATACAAAGTTAAATTAATGTTCCAAGACCAATTTTATCAAAACTAATTGTAATTAGTTATAATGCCTGAATGTTATAAAACATACCATTTAATCTACAAGAAAAATCTAATTTTTAAATCTTGAAGCCACAATTAAATGCACAGCAATTTAATACATTTATTATTATAGTATCGGTACTTTTATTTTAAATTATGGTTTACTTACCTAACTAATATTTCCTGCGGTGCAGACTGCAAGCACTGTTGGACCAAATAAAACATAAAAGTTAAGCCAAGTGAATTTAAAATAATTAAATTTTTCTATCTTTTCAAATAAAACATTTGTTTTTCAAATTTAAGTAACACACTTAGGTTTATATATATAGTAGTTAATATTTCTGGGAAATCATAAATGAAAAATCATTCATAGGATTGTTAATGAAAGAGATAAGTTACAATATTGTATTCCAATAGGGAGATTTTAAATGTGTGCAATGTATTTTAATGGAATACAAACAAAATATTAAACTTTTAAATTATTTTGTTGTTTTTTTCATTTATACTACTACCTCTACCCAGTTTTTTTTCTGACCCTATTGGACCCTCAATTTAATGAGATTTAGGATAACCTTATATATTTATCCTAACCATGTTTAAATTGTTCTATTGTGTTAGCCTCTATCACCTCAGTTTGGTTTTTCAACTACACACATTTCCTCTAAATTTACCTCCATTGTATTTGCATTTCCTTGTTTTCTAATATACCTCTTACTTGAATAATGCCAGCTTTTGTGTTTTACCAGGTTCTTGACAATTTCTGTAACAATAAATGAGTGATTGTCTTGATTAGTTGATTGATTGATTGATGTACAGTTTTTATATATCATCAAATTTATTCAGGGCTTTACAACTATAAACAATCATTATACAACAAGACTGGAGAATTACATGGAAAAGTGTGATGAGTAGTGATTAGCACAGCATTGTCAACAGAGATCAGGGGGTTATTCTATTGGTCCTAAAGAAATGTAATTACTGTTACTTCCAGACTGGATATAAGAATGGGACTATGCATGTGTATGTCCAGAGGAAACAAAAAGCCTAAGCATTTATCTCTAAAATAAAATTAAAATAAAAAAAAAACAATGATTTCATTTATACTACTACCTCTACCCAGTTTTTTTTCCTGACCCTATATGACCCTCAATTTAATGAGATTTAGGATAACCTTATATATTTATCCTAACTATGTTTAAATTGTTCTATTGTGTTAGCCTCTATTACCTTAGTTTGGTTTTTCAACTACCCTTTCGGTGAAGTAATTTTTCACACATTTCCTCTAAATTTACCTCGATTGTATTTACATTTCCTTGTTTTCTAATATACCTCTTACTTGAATAATGCCAGCTTTTGGGTTTTACCAGGTTCTTGACAATTTCTGTAACAATAAATTAGTGATTGTCTTGATTAGTTGATTGATTGATTGATGTACAGTTTTTATATATCATCAAATTTATTCAGGGCTTTACAGCTATAAACAATCATTATACAACATGACTGGAGAATTACATGGAAAAGTGTGATGAGTAGTGATTAGCACAGCATTGTCAACAGAGATCAGGGGGTCATTCTGTTGGTCCTAAAGAAATGTAATTACTGTTACTTCCAGACTGGATATAAGAATGGGACTACGCATGTGTATGTCCAGAGGAAACAAAAAGCCTAAGCATTTATCTCTAAAATAAAATTAAAATAAAAAAAAAACAATGAAGTTGCCATTCTTTATGATACAGCAGCTATTGCAAAAACTTCTGAGCATTTACACAGCTTTATTCAATATCCTCTTTCCCAATACACCCCAGCAAGTCACAGATGACCATAAGAAGGTCACTAGGGACCAGATCCAGGCCCCCACATGCTTTCTGTACATGTGGGGGTTTTAAAGTCCGCATGGAAGAGGGGAGTGAACTCCTCCTGTCACTTCCTTCATGAGATTTAGTGACTTACCATGAGGCAGTCTGAAGTCACATGAGCGAATCGGTGGTCAGTCCGATCACCGATCTGCTCGTAAGTCCATATTCTCACCGACATTGTAAAATGAACATACCAGCCCCTTTGATCATAAGTCCTATTGCAAGGAACTCAATTCCATACAATAGGTGTTACATGCGGAAATGGCACGTAACATCTGGATGGTGCGTGCGCCCTCCCCTCTAGACACCCCACTTACGCACTTTCCATGAATAAGTTGGGTGTTGATATCAAGTCTGGATCTGGTTCCGAGTGCTTAGATTGCTGCACCTTTTCTTCCATCTCCAGCAGAATCATTCTGAACTAGACCGTCCCTTTACCTTTGAGGAACTAGAAGTGGCTATCATATCTACACCAAGCTAGAAGAGTTTAGGCCCAAACTGCTTCTCCATCACATATTATAAACACTTTAAAGTTAAATTTATACCCTACCTTTTAACAACCATTAATAATATTTTAGATGCACGACTCTCCCAACAATTACTCAAAACACACTTTCCTAAAGAAAGGAAAATAGTAGGAACCTGTCTGACTCACTCAACATATCAAATGGCACCCAGCCCCTGGCCCAGTACTTTCACACTAACATAAACATTGGAGTAATCCTTATTAACCAGAAGTTAGAATTTGCACTTTTATGCAAAAAATTATGCCCTAACATCCCCCCATACAATGATGCACAAGTCTAATAGATACAACCTCCCCCATGATACTCAAGAGGCACTGGAGTATGTATATCCCTTTATGTGGAGTGTCTAGCAACTGCATGTTTTAGGTGTTAACCTACCAGCCATATTATAATGTTAGACAGCAAATAAATACAACTTGATTCCCACACATTCTTTGCAGATAATTATATGCCAAGTTAAGGTGTCAGAACTGCATCACAAGTCCTCTGATCCAGAATCACGCTTTCCCCCTTACTATGGGCTAGAGTTGGTCTACTTTCCTATAGCATGTTCCACACTTGTTCAGAAACCTTCATGTAGTATTCCTTCCATAAACTGCCTCCCACTGAACATTTCACCCCTGTGCAGAAATCTGCATGCTGTACTTTTTCCTCCCTCCATATGTTGCACACTAGGTTTACTTTTACTCATGTCCTTTCCTATTCTCCTATTCCTTTTCTTTTAAATGCAAAAATGATGTTAAGTGCTGCTGTAGTAGTTGCAGTGGCGCAATCTATTTTTATCCTTGCTGATCAAGGAGTAATGGTAGAGGTGTGTTCGGGATGAGTGTCACAGTCAGGGCTTCCATACCAATAGACATGCTCAGGGTATGTGCTTCAGAAAGCATGCTCCATTGGTCATTGTTGCGATGTGTGCCTCAGTTGCCACAGTTGAGTTGCTGGTCTCAATTGCCACAGTTGGGGTGGAACTTATAAAACCTATGGCTAAAACTTCTTCTCATAGGCCAGTGCCACAAACTGTCCAGTCCCTCGATCCTGTGCATTAGAGGACTCTGAACCATAGACTGCTCTGTCTCTAGATTATGGGAGGACTCATCTGCCAATTTGCCTCAAAGTGCTGCCAAGCCCGAACTGCCTCACAGTGCTGTCCAGCCTATGCCACCTCACAGTGCTGCCCAGCCCAATCTACCTCATGCTGCTGCTCAGCCTGAGCTTCCTCACAGTGCTGCCCAGCCTCATCCACCTCACAGTGCTGTGCATGGGAACTTGATTGCTCCTATCTGCTGGCAGGAAAATACAACTGTCTTTACTTTTAGGACTCTAGAGCCTGCTGTCCATTCTTCAGGGCCTGCTGCCCAGTGTGATGAGCCTTAATCCGCTGCCCAGTGTCCCAGAGGAGGACTCCAGTCTTTTAGCCAGGATTCTGCCCTCGCAGGAAGCTGGATAACAACAATTATGGCTGTTGCTACTGCAGGTATTAATGTGATTAACAACTCATTACTGTTGTGCCTGTTCTTCTATTTAGTCTATGCTTCTGTCTTCCTTTCTGCTGGATCCTTACTATCCTGTCCCTAACCT
>WWET01002515.1:69507-81667 GCA_011038615.1 Limnodynastes dumerilii
GAGACAGTCTGAGGTAACTGACAAGATACTTTTACCACTCAAATCAGTGGAAGGAGCTTCCCTGCAGGAGGGAAACCCTCCCTTGTACTCACAGTGACCTTTGAAGTGGAAGAAACTTCTCTCATGAGGGGACTTTCACTGTTACACTGCCTCCATACACTGTATAGCAGGCAGCAGGTGTACTGTCCTAAATGGAGAACTCGCTGCTGCTGCTGTCTGCCCCTGCAGAGGGTAACTTGCATAGCAGACTTTTTGGAAGTGGGCAAGGGGGGGACCAAACTGTTCACACATGGTTCCAACATGATGGCCGTCAGCGCGCCTGCCGCCGACAGCCACCGCATTGTGCCATCCTCCAGTGGGAAGGGGGATGAGGGAAGGTCGCAGGCTACTCCCCCCCTCCCCGCTGGGACCAGAGTGGAGGAAGGCCGAAGGCTATCCACTCCGTTAGTGTCCCAGCGGTTGCCTCATCTCCTGCCGAGAGGCAAGAGATGCATAGTGCACTACAAAAAATGTATACTCAGTGTAAAATAAATAAAATAAATAAATATTAAAATAACGATATGGCTAAGAGCCACTGTAAAATATCCCCTGCTCCTTTGGGCACTTTACTAAAACTAATTAGTCTACCTAGGGGGAGGGGCATAGTAAGGGAGGAGTAGACAGATTTAACACTTTCAGTGAAGTGCCCTGACTCCACGGACCACCTACTATACCCCTATGTGAGCAGTGCCCCCCAGTGAATGAGAGAGAAATTAAAATATGTAATTTTTAAGAATTATGAAAGTCTCTATATATAATGGGTCATTGTATTTATAATTTCACTCAGTATGCATTTATGTGTTTTGTTAAATATGTCATGATTTTTTATATTTAAAGTTGTATTTTAATGCTAACTTTGTTTACATATGTTAATGGGAGTTTTTAAAACAACAATAAAAATATTTTGATTTCAGAATCATAATCAGTGAGTTTAGCTACGTATCTTGGAATTATAACCAATTTTAAGCACCTAAACGGATGGCTGACTCACAGCTAATGAAGTGAACACAGGGGGGTGATTAATCAGGTTGTTTATTTTCTCTGAATCGTTATTGCGGATTTTTCACGTGTGTATATTTAGGTAAGTTTGCAATTTTACTCTTAACTGTGAATACGGTTCGGGAAATTTAAATAGCTGTCAGTATGTATTACAATAGATAATCAGATGAAGAATGTGCTGTAAACTATTTTTCTAATGTAAATAAATGGGTCAAAAACTAATTGTGATTAGAAATGGACATAAAAATCAATCAATGCTACTAAGTATAAATAAATTAAAAGCCACTGTGCCTCGTTTGCAAAATCAAAGCTTGGTGATAAAAAAAAAAGTAGTTTCTGAACTCATAAGTTCATCACACAGTCCCAGAGATATTAAGAAGTAAATCAGAATATATAGTTGTATACATTTTATTAGAAATTATTAACAAACAATCTTATAAAACAAAGCTAATCAATACACATCGTGATATTGAAATAACAGACTAAGGTCAAAAATCTTCCTTTAAAGCAATAGAGATGGACAGATGTTAAAGAACCAGTTCCGTACCCGATGATAAACAAGCCTGGCTCTCAGGCATCTACTCCCGGACAGTTGATGAAAGGATACGAGCAGGCAGGTCACTGAAGTTCCGCCTGTGAGTTTGGGGGAATGCAGGCAACACCCCTGACACATTTTGAAGTCATAGGGTTCCTTTCTCAAATTATAGAGGGTAGGCAGCGCTGTAATGTCAGGCTAATCAATCACACATAATATATAGCTGAACTCATATTGGCTGAAAGATAGATGCAACACAGGTTTTGATAAAGTTAATACAATTTATCGATATGTCTACTAAAAATGAATAAAAATAACATATAAAATATGTATAAACCAGCACATGAATGGACCAAATTGCCGCCTACATCTTACCACAAACAGACTGTATAGCTGTGTACGTAGAGAATGAGTGTCTATTAAGGTGAAACATTCACCATTAGAGAGTAAATAATAAAGGTTTTACCAATCGATAGTGGGTTTAACCCAAGTTCTTGGGCAGTATGGTATGCCAATAAAATTGATATCTCCTCTTTGTGGGCCGGATTCAGATTTAGTAACGTCAGGTAACTTACGCACGCAAGGTGCGTAAGTCACCTGACTTAACTGGGGGGCACATGCGCCCTCCAGATGTTACACTAGGGTTACTACAGTAATCCTAGTGTAGCAACAAAGTTCCGTCCGAGCCCATTTCCGAGGAAATGGGTTATGCTTCCTTTTCCGTCCGCTAAAGCGGGCGGGGGGAAGCATGTAAAGTGTAGTGTGGGAGGGGACTCCCACACTGTAGCGGATCAGTGGTCATACGGACCGCTGATCCACAGGATTGAGTTAATGCAGGCTTATGGCAGCGTAAGCTGCCATAAAGCTTGCACGACAGAGGGGAGTGACAGGGGAGTGTGCACTCCCCTTCTGTCTCGCGTTATTACAGACCCCCGCAGGCACGGAACGCGTGCAGGAGTCTGAATCTGGTCCTGTGTTATTACAATTAAAGGTAGTCCCCACTCTCAGTTTCTGGGTGGCCAGCCCAAAAAACAATCTCTTTAGATGTGCACGTGCAGTCCGGTTCTCCCACCGCAAGGTCAGTAAGTCCCAATCCTCTGGGTACTAAAGAGAGTATCCTCTGTAATGGATCCTTTTAGGTACAGATATAGATGGCAGGCAAATCTTATGGAAAATCTTATAATTAACTTGAACCAGCGACGCCTTTCGTCTTAATCGTAAGACTTCAAGCTGCTATGTTCAATTAACTTATTAAACACTTTCTACTTCTCATTTGGGACTGTGTGATGAACTTATGAGTTCAGAGACTGCTTTCTTTTTATCACCAAGCTTTGATTTTGCAAATGAGGCACAGTGTTTTTTTTATTGATTTATACTTAGTAACATTAATTTATTTGTATGTCCATTTCTAATCACAATTTGTTTTTGACCAATTTATTTACATTGGTAAAATAGTTTATAGTGCGTTCTTCATCTGATTATCTATTGTAATAAGTGTTTTAATTGGGAGTGTGGATATCCTTACAGATGTTAAGAGTGCTGCAGTATTAGCACTATTTCTTCTGGTGATCTTTTGTGTTTGATAAGCTGTCAGTATGTGTTTCACGTCGCCAATGATAGCATTTGGTTCTCCTGCATCTAGCCTGCTGTTTTGGATAATGTGCCTAATGCCTTATTGTACCTCTCTTTGTGTTCTCCTTTTGTTCTCCCTCCGGTATCTTCTCTTCCCTTCAGCTGTCCCCTTTCTGTCTCTGCGGTGACCTGTCTCTTTCCTACTATCTATTGTTGTGCTTTTGGCATCTCACTCCGCTATGTGCCATAAGTTCTCTCTGTGTACCTCTGAGTCTTTCCCAGCTGACTCCATCACAATTCTGCAAGTGAGTGGCTGTGTTTCTAACTCTCATTCTTGGACTCTGTCTGTCTCCACTGCCATTCTGTGTGTATCATATTCTAGAGTGAGTGATTGTGTTTCTAATACCCCGTTCAGATTACCATTAAAAAGCCGGGGTTTTCATGAAATTGCCGGCTTTCATGAAAACCCCGGCTTTTTCTGGCAATGTGAACGGTGAAGCCGGGTCTCCTACTATCTATTGTTGTGCTTTTGGCATCTAACTCCGCTATGTGCCATAAGTTCTCTCTGTGTACCTCTGAGTCTTTCCCAACTGACTCCATCACAATTCTGCAAGTGAGTGGCTGTGTTTCTAACTCTCATTCATGGACTCTGAATGTCTCCACTGCCATTCTGTGTGTATCATATTCTAGAGTGAGTGATTGTGTTTCTAAGTCTCATCTGTGGACTCTGCTTGTCTCCAGCACCATTTTGTGTGTGTGATCTGCCAGAATGTGTGGCTGTGTTTCTAAGTCTCATCTGTGCCTTTCCGTGTCTGTCATCTGCCGAAGTGAGTGGCTGTGTCTCCGAGCCTCATTGTTCTAGCACTTACCTCTGTCTCCACCTGATGACACTCTGGTCTTACAGTGTGAGAGGGATAGTCTGTTTATCTCTAGTGGGTTCCAGTATTTTACACGGTACTTAGTTGTTCTTTTTACTTACCTGTGGTCTCTCTTTCTGTGCAACTTTTTCAGGTACTTCCATGGACCAACATCTGGGGCCACAACCTGCTGGGTGTCCTGCACCCAAGACTAACCTGACCATCAGAGGCTCTAGTAAATACAAGGCACTAGTTAGACTCCACCCTCTGGTGTGGGAACTAGGTACCCATAACAGTTGCAGCCCTCTGATCAAGCACACAGACACTGGAATGGTGAACATGATCCGAGGAACAACAAGACATGGGGAGAGCAGGAACTGACGGCACAAACAATAACCAGAAATAAAAGGGTTGCAAGAACTGAAGGTATGACAAATAAACTGATAACTGGAACCAAGAACATGACCAGGAAGCAGGGAGCCAGAACACACGAGTAAGCTTGAATATGCAAGTCAACAGAAGAAGAAAATCTGTTGCTCTGACATGTGAGTGCAGTGAGTTAGGGGTTTAAATCACACAGCAGTGGGCTCATATAACACAATGAGAAACTCCTTAATGAAGGAGAGCAGGAAGTGTACAGCAACAACGAAGGAGAAACCAACAGTGATTATGACAAATTAATCCAGACCTCCTACTGATTAAAGAACAAAAACAATAAGCAACATAATACATAATAAGCATGAGCAACATTCCCATACTTTTGTTGTTGCATTTAGAATGTTAATTGTGAGTATTGGTCATCAGCAAAGTCCTAATCTGAAACTGTGCATACTGGCTTGTATATGGTTCACTTGCGACAAAATGGCCTTACTGTACATTGACTATATTCTTTCACTTGTTCTGGGCATACACACTGGGAATGTATGCATTGATACACAACAAATTGGTCAAGCATTCGAGACTGGATCAGATTTTCTGAGCAACAAATAGTTACTGCAAATGGGGAAAATAAATCTAGTAAACGTAAATGTGTAGTAAATACATGTACATGTAATGCTGAGAAGGCATATTTAAACTGTGCAAATAGATTCACATTTGGAAGACTGCACAGTCAAGATCATCTATAAGTTGCAGTTTAATAATAATCCTCATGTCACGATTACTGAAACTCAGGTAGTTCAATGAAGTTTATTGCAAGTATATGAATAAGGTTTAGACAGTGTTGAAATGAAATGAATTCATGAGCATGTGAAATAAACAATAGCAATGAAGGTACTTTGTAATACGCTGAGTACAGGAGCTCACGGAATAACAGTTTCAGTGAATGGTAAATGCTGGAGTCCAGGGGCCAAGCTCCAGTGTATCGGTGCTGCCATCTTGGATTTGATCACCTGACATGCCCAGCCATTCGAATTCAAGCTGTATTTACAACATGACCAGGCTATCCAATCTTGACCTGAGGCACCCTATTTATATCAGCAGCACAGTGTAAACTGTGCCAGAACAACTTGTCTATTCAAGATTCCTGGTTGCTACTGAGCAGTGCTGCAGCAAATCTCAGTAAGCATGTCAAGTCTGTCAAGTCCTGATCCAGTCCTGGCCAAGTCCAGTCCAAGTCAAGTCTGTCAAGTCCTGATCCAGTCCTGGTTCCATCCAGGTCTAGTCAAGTCTGTACCAGTCCAAGTCTGGTTCAGTTCAGTGCAGGTTGGATCCATTCCAGTCTAATCCAGTCTACTCTAGGCCAATTCAAGCCCAGCTTGTTCTAGAACTATCTTTCTATTAACTACTCTATATAGCCCATAAGCAGATCCTACATAAGGTCCTCCAGCTTCCGCTGTATTGCTGAGTCACTATCACATTCCAGGGAACCGAGAGCGCATACCTTAACCAGTCAGTTTGTGCTAAAGAGCAATGATAATAAAGTAATGGTAATGGGATACAGGAGTACTCACAAGGTAGGTGCAGACCTGGAAAAATAAATGCTTGAGTTGAGTACAAGCTACAGCAGTGGTTCTCAATCAGTATCTCAGTATCTAGTACTTGGAACCTAAATGGCATAGTATAAATGCACCTTAAAATCCCTGCAAAAATATATGAACAACAACAAAAAACAACAAATATATACATTACATTACATAATATGACACCATTCCATAGTGGGCAACTGGTACTGGCCAAAAAAAAGGTTGAGAACTGCTGTTCTAGAGGGTACTGGAATCCATGCTAAATTACCAGGATACAGGGAATGCAAACTGACTTGAATGATGAAGTGGGAGCTGAAACCTAGGAATGCATGAGGACAAGGGAAGCTGGAAAACAGGATGTACAATAGGAGCATAAACCCAGGAATGCGCAGAGGCATGGAGAACTCCAATACAGATTGTTCATGCAGGGATTAACAGACTGGAATGACATCAATGAATCAGTTAGGAGATGTGAGAGTAGCTGGTTTATATGCAGACTTAACGGGTGAGTGAGATTCCAGATAACAATCACCTAATTCAGACACAGGCCAGAACAGCAGCCCCTCTGGTGGAATTCAGAACTGCCATGCAGTTGGAAAAGAAGCACTGGAGGCCTCTGGTGGTGGAGATGTAACAGGGGCTGAGAGTGACATCTTAATTCTGTGTTATATGTTGCATATGTAAATCGACTCTCTTTCTTTCTATGTAACATAACACCTTTATCCACTTGCATCTATATGGCATTGACAGATTCCTTTTAAAAATAAATAAATAAATAAAAAGACACATTATATTTTTTTTATAGCCCTGTAAAATTGAAAGCTTTAAAAGAAGAGAGAGAAAAATATTATAAATATCCCCAGCTGAAGGTTTGTTTCCAAGAATAAAAGTAAGGTGTACTTTCACAGTACTGTGCTTCACATTTTGATCCCTTAAAATGTGAATTACAAGTAATTTCTTTACCCTTCTTTTGAGCACATCTTCTTTTTTCAGCTTCTGCATTTAATATATCATTATCTTTTCCTACTTTCAATTTTGAAGACTTAAAAAGGGTCTGAAACCTTTTATTGTAAGAAATAAAATTGTTGTTTCTTTGTCTTCTTCCCTACATACTTTTATGAAAAAGAGCTCAATTTTAGTTTTTGTTCTCTCTGACCAGGGCAGCATTGGCTTCCGCAACAAAATGAAACCAATACTATTTAGCTGGACTACCATGGTTCTACAGGCATGATCTCAGTTATACTCTGTATAGAAATAAAATTGAGACTGCAGAGCATTCCTACCCCACAGAGTGATTGTCAATGGCCACACACTATACAGAACATTCCAGATTTCAATCCTGTTTGTGGTTTCAGTAGTTACTACTGTTCAGCGAACCTGTAAAAGACAAATATTTAGAGACTTAGGCTAAAGGTTTTAAGAGTTTTATTCAAAGTGTATACAGTAACTGCTTACAAAATCTACAGTGATCTGAATTTCTCTTTGTTCACCTAACAGATATACCTGGCTATAATCTAAACTTATTTATATATTTAGCAGTTAGTTTATCATTGAACTCCTGTTATTTCCACTATTTTAGTATATTGATAGTTCTTTTTACTTATTATCAGAGGAACATATTGCTGTCCCTGACATCTAATCTCTAATCATTTGCATTGTCTCTTAGATCTTTGGTCAGTTGATCATGTGATTTTATATTTACTTTTGTTTTGTTATGTTCAGATATGTTAACATTTGAATATGTGCCTTTCTTCTGCATCACCAGTTCTTAATTAGGTGTAGAGTGTTTCTAAGTGACTTCTAAGGGGCTCTTCCGTTCAGTAGGATAAGAGACCTTCTTTACAGGGAAGTTCTCTAATGATGTTTACACTTAAATTTACTATTTTCTATTTAAAGATTTTACTTTCTTGCCTTGTAATGTATATACAAAATGAATGCAAGCTTGTTTGTCTTTGTTCAAGTTCTTTAAAACAGCTCTTTTGAGTCTTATCCCTTCAGCAGATATGTAACAGATGTTAAATGTAAGATGCCTCATACTGTATCAAGTACAAATTAACAACTGGAAGAAAATATAAATTGCACAAGACAAAAAAGGCCAGTAAAATTTACATTGCATCATTGGTTGATAGGTAGAATTTGCCCTGTTATAAAGTACTCGAGCCAAATAGCACTCATACCATTATATATGTCTGCCTTACAAATGTAATGTATGCTTACATATACATTTTCCTTAACATTTGGTTGTAATCTGTGTATTTAATACTTGTTTTTTCATCCAATGGGATTTCAAAATGTATTTGATTATTAGGAACCAAATTTAAAAAAATTATATTTTAATAAAAAGCTATTCCTGTGGCAGTTAGGAAAACAGATCAGAGTATAACATTTGGCATTTGCCAAAGAAAACTACTAGTAAATTTGTTTTATTGATACTGCTCTTTGACTGGACTTCTGTGTGAGTCCAAGATGTGACTAATATTTATTTTGTTTCACTTTTGTTTTCCACTGCTGCATATTTCTAGGCAACAGAGTTTTAACTAGTCTTAGAGCCAAATTTACTAAGCTGCGGGTTTGAAAAAGTGGAGATGTTGCTCATAGCAACTAATCAGATTTTGGCTGACATTCTCTAGTATGTAAAAAGAAAGTGAGAGCTAGAATCTGATCAGTTGCTATAAGCAACATATTCACTTTTCCAAACCTGCAGTTTAGTAAATTTGGCCATTATTGATATAGAAAATTTATATCCCACTGTACCCATTTTATTGTTGGAAATAGTAGATAACATGGCCAGGTAGGTATTGCCATGCAAATGTAACTAAGCTAAACTTCTTTGAAGAAATCTGCCATTTACTGGCCTTATACAAACTCAATGACTACAGGACAAAGGTCTCAACACCGTGGAACTGATTTACAACTAACTTTTAATATTAAAAATGAAAAAAAAAACTAAAACTTTTTTTTATTATTTTTATTTTTTTTAACTTCATATAATAAGGTCACAGAAAAATGTTTATAAATCTTTATAAAATCTTAATCTTTATAAATAGAGCCATAAGTCACAAGTGGATTCTTCTTCTCCTTTCTCTTACCAGTTCTCTGTTATACTGCTGCAAAAGTAGAGTTTGCAGTGTTATCAGAACCCTCTCTTAACGATTATGCACTGGCCCCACTTAAATTGTAGTTGTGTGTAGTTGAAGATCATATCTAATGGCTTAGCTAAGCCCTTAGTGTACAATTTTAAATCCTAACCCCTCCCACCACGTGGACATGCTTTGAACACCTTAAAAATCTAGATCCATGCTGGAAGTCTATACATGTGCGCAAAAAGACTGGGGCCTTTTTTTGCACATAGCATTTGGAGAACTACTGAATCTGGATGTGATCCGTACTGATTACATCAGTCTTATAGCCAAAATCTTTTTTTTAACATCTCCTATGCAGAGGTATAAAACTTCCAAATTTCAAATACTCAACTACAAAAATCAACTTTCCAATTTTCTATGTCTAATTTGGTTATGCCACAGAGTGGATGCTAGACCAAAATATATTTACTAATATGGAGTTTGAATATACCGGTAATCTATTTTTATCTTATTCATCAAGGACCCTGCTCCAGCTACCAGCTACAATGATTTCTAGATATTAAATCTAACATAATTTTTACTAGTATCCATAAGGCATGGAGTCATATAAATAGGCTTTTAGGTTACGAATTATTACAAATTATCTTGCCATTTGCAGCAACCCTGCTTCCACCCTGAGATTAAAGAATATTTTTTTTGTGCTGTGGTGGGATATAGGTACAGCATCAATCAAACACATATTTGATCCAGGAGAGCATCTTTAATCTTTCCAACAGTTAAAGGACACAATCACCTTTCTGAATACTCACTTTTGTATGTACTTACAAGAAGACATTTTATTACCCGCAATGGAGGCAAACGTATGGAATCTGGATCAGGCCCAATGTTAATTTTTTCTAAGAAATAAGAGGTATAAACTGAGAAATCTATATGGGGATCTCCTTAATGCAGATTCCTTCAATTTGTGGGGTTCTTCATATGAATGGTGGAAAGGGATCTACCCTCTTCAAGTGTCATTCTCTGACTTTAAAATGGGAGCACTCAGCCAAACTTCAAGAAGTCTGCATAAACCTCTTAAATACATAGACACATAAGAGCATACATTTCCTAAGTACAGAGGCAAAAGTTTGTTTCTAAAGAATCAGGCCATTGTCCAAAATGTAAGTGAATGGGGGCTACTCAATTTCATAATTTTTGGTCTTGTATCAAAAAGTTTGATGTTTTCTCCTTGTTAACTATAGTGTTCACTTATAAATTAACAAATAATATGCAAGAGGACAAATGGAGAAAGTTAATGTCAACACATAGGACCGTGTTCACAGTTGAGTGAGTTAGGTGCGAACAGATCCAGACCTAATTCACTCCTCCTGCCCCCCATTTTTAAGTACCTAATGGCACTTAAGAGTGCTATTGGGCTACCTTACCTTACATGCATAGTTTTCTTCTTAAGAAAGAAACTACGCACAGACAATGCTTCTCTCCATCTCCTCCCTGCCCTCCTCGGCTAATCTATCTTTCTCCTCCCTCCCACTTCTACCTAAACACTTCCCCAGGCACCTCTTTCCTTCTAAACTCCTCCATGCCATCTTTAAAGACTGCACAGAGGCAATCTACGTACCTAACTGGTACGTAGATTGTGTTAATGAATTACTATGCATGCGTAGCAGGTCGTTTCTCAAATCTCCGCACCTAAGAAGCAATCTAAAGTGAACGGATCTTTAAAAAAATTCCCTAAATATACAAATATGTAATGTGATTCACTTATCGGGTTCTAGTTTCAAGTAAATTATATTACTGGTTCTGTTAAGAATCTGAGACATTAGGAAATGATTTTCACAAAGAAAAGTTTTTGACATATGATATCTCCTTCTTTGCTTATTTGATTTTTCTTTTTTTTTATTTAACTGTATACTGTATTTAACTAGGTGGTGTTTGTGGAGTTCAGATGAGTTCAACTAATTATGTTATGCAGCTTGTTTTTTCCTATCTTACTATGCTTCACCGGACTATGATTAAACTACCAAAAAGGAAAACATTTTAGACCGCCTGCTGCCTTGTCTGCTTTCTTGATCATACTATGTTCTTTTTTCTCAGGAAAAAAAAATATACAGTATGCGTAGTAAAATTTTGTAAATTATGTTTCACTTTAACCCCTTATTTACTGTTTACCCTTGAATTACATGTGTTATTAAATGAATATAAAAATACCATAGCAGTGGTGCTACAGGGAACTTAAAATTATTTGCACTGAAATTTAAATAGACTGAGGCCACCAGACTATTTAGTGCTTAATGATTTTTAGATATCGCTTTTTAATACCCTATATTATAATATGCAATATATGTAATGATGCAATGCTATCCACTCTGTGGACCAGATTCATACTTACCCATAGATTCCGTATAGTAACCTCTGCTGCAGAGGTTACTGTATGGAATTTGTGATCCACAACCACACATGTAGTAGAGCAGGACACTCCCTGGATTTCCCCCAGCAGAACCCTACCTTATGTATTTATGAAGGGTCTCCATGTGGAATACGGAAATTGCATGTTAGGGCTTATCTAAACCCTTACTGTACAACTTAAATGCACATATGTCCTACACATGCTGGGTAGGTGTGCCCTCCATGCAGGGCCGGTGCTAGGTCCCTGGGCACCCTAGGTGAAGTTTGGCCTGTCCACCCCTCCTTATATGTGCCCCTTCATATGCCCCTTCAGGTCTCTATGCCCCCTTCATATGTCCCCTTCAGGCCTCTATGCCCCCTTCATATTCCCCTTCAGGCCTCTAATTAGGTATTGCTGGCCCCCCTCCCCAGTTTTAATTAGATATTGCAGCCCCCTCCCTAGTTTAGCTCATATATAGCAGCCCCCTCCCTAGTTTAACTCATATATAGCAGCCCCCTCCTCAGTTTAGCTCATTTAGCATGCCCCCTCCATAGTTTTACTAATATGCAGCCCCCTCCCTAGTTTAGCTCATATATAGCAGCCCCCTGAGAGGCAGTCGCAGACTCTGGTGCGGCGCTGCAGTGAGTAAAGGGGGTGACGGAGAGATGAGCACCGCAACAAAGTCTGCGGCTGCCTCTCTCCTCCTCCGCATCCCCTCTCTTACC
>WWET01002515.1:88881-106046 GCA_011038615.1 Limnodynastes dumerilii
ATTTTCCCTCGCTTACACCGGCTGAAGGCTACCCTAACTTCAGCCGGCCTAAGCAAGGGAAAACATGATCGCACAGGAGCGTTTGGACGCGAACCCCTCCCTCCCTCATTTAACTAACTCCCCCCGCCCATCTACACTAACCTGAACGTAGTAACGCTGGGGGACTCCAGCGTTACTACGGCACTGCTACGCCGGGCAACATCTGCCTGGCGCATGCGCAGATTGGCTTTTAAGCTGATCTTACGCTGCTGGCTGGCGTCTTAACGCCACCCAGCGTAGTTCTGGATCAGGCCCAAAGACACCACATGCAATGTGATGTGATTTTTTTTTTTTGCTTTCTTTTCTTTTCTTTGCCCTTGATTTATATGTGTATTGTATGAAGCAATTTTATTCAGAGCTTGCAAAAGTATATTTTAACAATTCACAGGCTACTAACTTCCAGGCAGTCATGAGCTAAGCACCTCTTCTGTCAATCAGGTCAGTGATAAGGAGTTGTTGAGAGTTCAAAAGATAGAGAAATAAAATATTATGAATCCACACTTTATCGTGTTTAGCAAAACAATACTTGGAAACAAATGATACTCTCTTATCTTAGCCACTTTGGCATTGTTCCACAGCCACAATGAGCTTAACAACTGTGTACAGTTAGCTAATGAGAAAATATTTGCTTATATATTCAGTACAGAATAGAACTTTTTTTTTTTGCATAATGCCTGCTTTGATGTTAGGCAGTTCAAGAAAGTGATTGATCTAATCTAAGTTCATAACTTTTTAAAAGTACTGGCTAAATCATTAAATTTTAATTAACCCTTTGAGCTTCTATGATGTAAAGATGAGCAAACATCAAAGATGTGTGTGTTGCAGAATATTCTCTATCTTTCAAGCTTGCCAAATTTTATTAAAAAAAAGATTATCTGTGAAATATTTTAATTTTTACTTTAAAACTCAGTGTATGACCAGTTCTTTTTTGTTCAAAGACATTTTGGCTTTAGGGGGCAGTACAACTATACTAAGCTATACTGTATGATGAAATTATATTGCTGTTTGGAATACATAATTGTATCTTACAAAGAACATCACGGTTGCAAGAGTTGCATGTAAAAACATCAATTAAATTAACTGAGTACATTTCTGACTTTTACATAGCAGTGAGAGATCAAAGTTCATTTAAAGAATGACAGTATTACAGTAATTATTTTTAATATTTTTTTTATTACCTGTTGAAATGTAACATGCCTGTTTTTAAATACAACTTGTGAATCTGATTGGAAGGTTTAATAAAAAGTAAATATAGGGGGTTGTTTAAACTTATTAACTACTTTTTGGCATGCCTAGAAATATTCTTCTTTTAAGTATAATTTATAACAGGGTTTATAATATTGGGCCTGATCCAGAACAACGCTTCAGAGCGAATTTACGCGTGGCGGAGACGTAAAATCGCATATTTGTAAGTACTGCGTATGCGCACCATAGAAAATACGCTTAATAGCGTAGCGTAATTGTGAACATACGGGCCATTTACGTATGTGTCCGTAAATACTTACGTGCGGGCGTGCCAATTTTACGTGAGTCCAAAATACGTCTGAAATACGTGAAGTAGGCGGGGGGTTGTATTTAAAGTGTACAGTATGGGCGTGCTTAGCTGCGTAAATTCGTCTAGCCCATACGTACGTGTGCGTATGACTGCGGTTACGTTGGAAAAAGTTAAGGTAGGGTTTGGAAAGCGTATCTTGACAAAATACATACGTTCAAAGGGTGTGCCGAGGGGAGTGTAACGAATTTACGCGCACAAAATAAGCTACGCGAATAAACGTACGGCACACGTAGTTCTGGATCTACCCCATTATGTTAATAGTAACTTTCTTTTGTGAAGGTGTAATCTTCCTCTCAATTACAAGCTCCTTCTTAAGTCTGGATCTAGTCCTTTACCTGTGGAATGTATCACATAAGACATACCTTCCAAATGTCCTGCAATGGATGAGACAGCACAACTTTTAGGGCCTTGTTACAACTTTTAGGGCCCTGTTTTGCCCGATCCCAAAAGCTTTTACCCAGATGGTTCAAAGCCTGAGAGGTATGTCCAGTTATTACTGTACTTGAGCAATGAACATGTACCTATTCCGCTTAGCAGCAATGCACACAACCATGTAAAACAGAAAGAGGTGGTGGCTTATTAGCAAAATGTTAGGCACTCATTAATGTGTAGCTACTCCCTCTTCCTGTCCATGACCACACTCCCATGGGCACTGAGGTAGTGGAGGAAGCAGCGGGTATTAAGCAGGCCCAGAGACATCACTAGGGGAGTGCAGATCGACTTAAAGCAGTGCAGTCATGTGGTGCACTTATGCTTAAAGAGCCACCGTCCAGTAGTATAGCCATGGTACAGAAACAGTGGCTGACTGCAATGTTTCATTATTAATTACTATGGGGGAGTCAGGCACTGTGGACCGGATTCAGAGATACATTTTTTTATAGAACACAATTATAAGTTGGGACATGCAAGGAGGGTGAAAGGATGGCTGGGATATGCAAGGGGGATGAAGGCATGGCTGGGACATTAGAGGAGGGTGAAAGAATAGCTGGGACATAGAAGGAGGGTTAAAGAATGGCTGGGACATACAAGGGGCAGGGGGTGAAACCAATGTTGGAGGCAAAAGTGAAAGGAAGGGGGGTAAAAAGTTGAAAGGAGACATACAGGGTTGGTAAGAGGATGGCTATGACATACAAGGGGTGTAAAAGCATGGCTGGAGACATACAAGGGGGCTGAAAGGAGACATACAAGGTATACATTTAGACACATGCAGTTTTGAAAGAGATAAATAAATTGGAAAGGGAACAGCCTGAATGACATCTTTTTAGTTTATGTATCCTTTTTTGTTTTGTGTTTTTTTTTCTTTGCTCTTTCAAAACAATCAATACTTTACTTTAATTTAATTTATGCTCCAACATATTATGCAGTGCTTTACAAGCAGAAAATGTTGTTAAGCTATTAAGTTATACATTACTTTTGTTCTGAATGCTGGGAGATGTCACACTCTGGTGAGTGGACAATTCACATTTCTGCCAATGGTGTATGCAGCAATGCCAGTGTTAATCTGCAGACAGTGTTGTCTAGTGTTTTAAGCTTGCTAGGCACACATTCAAGAAGGTACAGCCACAATGGTTTGAACACAACTCTTTTATCAGCACACCAAATGTATCTATAATATTCAACAATGGGGAGCTCCAGAAAGTTGCTCTTGACAACCCTGCACACTCCTTTTGTGGTACGCCACCAACACTTGCTCCCATAGCCCCAATGTTGATAAGTATGCAAAAGGCTAAATTTGCTGTTGCAAATCTCTTGATGTGCTATCTAACAACTTGAAGGGTCAGCAAGCAAACTACATCATCATGCAGCAAGTTGCTGCAACTGTATATAGTGAGTTTATTGTTTTTCCAGCGTTACAGGTCTCACTCGCCTGAGCACCTAATGGTGGGGACAGGCTTGGCTGCAAGTCTCAGCAGGTTGAAGTCAGAGATGGTAGTCCCTGAGATGAAAAGATCAGTTTATGGAAAACATGCTAGGCACGATAAGGTAACAGTGCAAAAGTATGACTGAGCAAGCAGTAAAAGAAAAGTGCCAGATGGAAATCATGCAAGTGTGGCTGGATGGGAAAAGTGCACAAAACACACAACAGGGTGTGACACGGAATATGTGTAAAATGAAATAGCACAAATAAAGGAATAACAAAGATGGACCACAAACAATAAAAGAAAGCACAGCAGGACTATGGACATCAAGAAAAAACTATGAGAGCTAGGAGAGACAATGGGGAACTGTAAAAAAAGGAATGAGACGGCAGATTAAAACGCAACAATACACTGGTTGGAGACTGAGGTCAGGCTGGAGATCTGCACAAGTGCAGGAGCTGGTAACGTGAAAAACACTATAGCATAGCACCACTGCTGGCTATTTAAAGGAAGGCTGACCAATCAGAGTAATGATTTGTCCACCCTACTATATACAATAAGTGTGTGTCTCTGCTAATCATTCAGCAGGTATCACTCAGTGATTCTACTGCCATGAGCGATCCAGCATTCTGACTGCCTAGCAACCATTAAGAGTTAGCATCAGGCTATGAGCCGCATTGAGCAGCTCATACACACAGAAAGTGTTCTGCTGCTTAGCAACCAGAACACATGACCACTGGCCACCAATGAAATACTGAAAGTCCTGGCTGCTTAGCAACAGTCGGGACCTAAGTCTAGTAACAGCCAGGAGACTAAATGAATATCTCACCATTAGTAGACTATACTTAGTTATTGTAAGGAAGAGTTATGATGGTGTTACTGAGATATTGGGCCTGATCCAGAACTACGTTCGGATGCGGTTTTTAGCTGATCGTAAGCGTAAAAACTGCCATTTGAACTTACTGCGCATGTGCGGGGCAGATGTTAAGCTCGTTTTACGCTCTGAAAATCTTAGCGTATGTGGCTTATTCGTAACTGCTTCGTATTACCGCTCATGGGGGCGTGCCTGCCATATGAAATCCATAACCACGCACAGAGGGCTGGGTGAGGCATTTAAATCGTACAATATGGGCTTGCTAAGCGTCGTTAATACGCAATAAATGTACGGACGGCCGCGGGTACGAACACAAAAGTTAGGGCAGGGTTTGCCGAGCGTATGAAAGCTAAACTAGGTACGAGCAAGGGGTGTGCCTATTGCCGTGCATCGGTGGTACGTTCGACATTAATACGCTACGCAGACGAGCGTAGGTCTGGATCAGGCCCATTGACATGTAAGCCCACTTATCCAGAAGTCTGGCTTGCATTTAGAGGGAAAACTTTTACAGTAAACTGATTAACATGGATTTGCAAACATGTGGAAAGCAAAATCCAACTGAGTCCAACTGAAATGGACAGACGGTACACAGTCTGTTTCTTTGTAGCAAAAGTTCAAAGTTATGTTCAGCTAGCAAAAGAACCTTTCATTTTATTACATTTTGTGATTTGTAGAAAGCTGAGGTAAAACAATTAGTATTTGCATTTTCATTTTATGCGTATTAGGCATGGTTGCCGACTTGTGTCAGCTTCCCTCCGGGAGATCCCGGAGAGAAGCTTGCTACGCATGCGAGGGGCGGGGCTTAATGACGCAGTTTATGCAAATTTGGAAGCTAAACTAGGCACGAGCAAGGGGAGTGCCTATTGCCGTGCATCGGTGGTACGTTCGGCATTAATACGCTACGCAGACGAGCGTAGGTCTGGATCAGGCCCATTGACATATATGCCCACTTATCCAGAAGTCTGGCTTGCATTTAGAGGGAAAGCTTTTACAGTAAACTAATTAACATGGATTTGCAAACATGTGGAAAGCAAAATCCAACTGAGTCCAACTGAAATGGACAGACGGTACACAGTCTGTTTCTTTGTAGCAAAAGTTCAAAGTTATGTTCAGCTAGCAAAAGAACCTTTCATTTTATTACATTTTGTGATTTGTAGAAAGCTGAGGTAAAACAATTAGTATTTGCATTTTCATTTTATGCGTATTAGGAGGATCTAAATCAATAATATAATTCCATTAAATAAGCAAACAATTATTTTGGTATCTATAGCAAACTGTGCCCATTGTTGTAAGAATTTAAATTAATTTAAATGATTCAGTTTACTTCAAGTAGTAAGCTGTTTTAGTAAATACATTAACTTTTTCTGTTATGTTTAAAATATTTTGTAGCTGTCTGAAAATGTATCATACTATCACAAAATAAAATTTATTGGAAAATTTGACTGCATTATCTAGACAAAATTATTTTCTGTTTTTAGGATTACACATGCAGACTATGCATAGGTTATTTGAATAAATCATAAGAACATGCAGAGAAGATTTTTTCCTATCATTGTTTACATAGATTACACAACAGCTGGAGACAAAGATTAACTAGAGCTTATTTCATTTCTGCTTTTGTATTATTAGGGAAAATATATATTTTCAATGGCATCAAGTCAAAACTTCTTCATTTTCTGGCTTTTTGTTCCCAGTGGATACATTAAGAATCCACAAAACACAATGTATTACCAGATAGATGTTTTTAAAAGTATTAAGCTTTCCTAACACATTATCATTCTGAAACTTAATGAGACCATACAAAAATACATCATATGACGATAATTGTAGTTTTCTGTCCTCAAATGTAAATACCAACAATTTTTTTATGTTCATAATCATATTTTAAATTACCACATGCATTCAGTAGTAGAGCTCAGCATTTATATAAAAATAATATTAAAAATAGATACCGGTTCTAAGAAAATAACCATACTTTTCTGTAATAATAATAATAATAATAATAATAACATTAATAAAAAAACATTTTAACAACTCCTTTCCCAGCTGTGCCTAGGGCAGAGTTATTTGTATTAGAAATAGTCCAGCTGCTACCTCTCTTACTACAGATATTGATATGCCCTATTAAAAAGAAAGTGGCCAACATGGTTATCCATGTGTAGGCATTTCCATTGCATCATCTTCATACCTTCATACCTGCATACGGTTTTACTTAAATGTGACACATTAGGTTTTTCTACCACGCTTTCTAATGTCAATAAAATAGGGGATTCACAAAATACTGAAGAGAGTGAAAGGGGGGCAATGAGACTGATTGGCAGTAATTACAGAGCAATATCATATGGAGACTGATGATGTAAAAAGGAAGGATACAACTAGTTGTTGATTTGTCAAAATTTATCCCACAATAAGCTCCAATATTTGTGATATTAATATTGATGAAGTTGTATTTTAAAGATCTGAAAGTTGTTAAGTAAATTGTTATTTTTAAACAGAACCAGTGTATCTAGTCAGCCTATGCAGTACATATTTTCTTTTATAAAATCAGACTTTTTAGTCTAATCCTTGTCTTTCCTTTTCCTAATGTGTTTTTGTGCAGGAGTAGGCTCCTGATTGCGACAGCTGCACTAAGACTAGGTGAAGCGACAGTGTTCTATTGTATACATAAATTATCGTTGATTTGCCAAAGGTTGCTTGAAGGTGTCAAAATTGATGATGCAAATCACTGTTTTCTTCCACAACAGAGTCATGACAATCATGCTCTTTGTGTACCAAGGAAAGCCAGTCAACACTGTTACCTGTTGCCTGGAAAACTAGCATTGTCATGTGTGGAGAAAAGATCAGATACAAAAATCTCCTCTTTGTGTAATTATGTTTCCCTAAACCCTCGCAACATACGAAAGATAAAGATATTAAGAATCTAGGCACCTCTTTACCCTTACATCATTGCGAAAAATGAGGCAAATCATAAAGGGTCACAAGTAGTCTATCAGTTGTGACAGACAACATGAACAGAATTGACCTCTTTCAGTCTTCTTTACCACTAACACCTTCTACCTCATATATGTAACCTTAAGGGAACATTACAGCTGCATATCATTCCATGCTAGTTAAGACAAATGAGTATAAGAAGAAGATGAGCAATATTAATCAGAAGACCATAGTAATGATAGCACTGCTGCTTTGAAATCTAACAATCCCCAAGCTAAATCTTCCATCCATGTTACTAAGGTGCTTCATTTGTTAAAGTATCTGCATGTCCTATTGTGCTTTTCTTAGCTTTAGTAAGCATTCTGGACCATATTCACAGATCCGTGTTTGCGTGGGGTTCCATGCATATGGGAGTGAACTTTTTCCATGCACATTATGTAGTATTTATGCATGTAAGTACTTCCACTTGTGAATTGCACTCAGGGACATATGTATAAAGGGGTGTGGTATTTATCCAGATGGTAGACATTACGTAAAAAGTGGGTGGGGGGAAGTGTTTAAATGGGCATTTGAAGGAGCCGTTAGATACATTAGAAAAAATTCCAGGCTGCGCTAGATCTCAGTATCCATAAAACACATTTAATTGTATGCAAAGACAATATAAAATCAATACAATAGTAGTATTCAATAAATGCTAATTAGCACATGAAATCTATATATATAAAAGATGCAAATTGTGTGATATTGGGCCTTCAATATGCAAAAGAAGGTATCGGCTTGATTCCCAATAAGGTGGCCACCAGAAAAATACAAATCAATGTGATCTATGTGCAGGCCTCCGTTAAAGCGTATATGAAAAACTGGCCAGTTTACATGAATGTCCACTCCAAAAATCTTTGTGTTGTTCTATCGATTGTTAATACACCGTATGGCTTCTCAGTATGAATTAGGTGGGTATTGTTACATCAGATGATACACTGTTTCCAGTTTTGATATGCTCACGGCCAACATTCAGTGTTTAGAACTGGCAGCTTATTAAAATTCAACAGTGCAATGTTACTCACATCCGTTAGATACATATGCACGTACGTAAGTAATATGTGTGTAAATGTAAATACACACTATTGAGGAGGAAGTCACCGAAAACCCGTCCATGTGAGCGAAATGTCATGGGTGTTGCCTTGCAACGTAGGTGCGTATATTTGCGTACTTTTTACACACGTATCTGTAAATCCGGTCCTCTATGTGCAATCCAATCTTATGTTTACACTAGGAATCAAGCAATTATCTGTGAATCTATATGAGCTGTACGATAAAGCCTACAGCAAAACCAACAAGGTGCATGAATTTACTGGAAAGTGTCCATGTGCATATAAAAAATAGAAAAACGTTATTATCTTCCTGTCTCCTGAACTGTATTGCAGAGTATGTTATACTGGGGAGCACACTCGTATTTTGTGAACTGTCTCCTAATCCGAGCATGAGAAGCCAGTGCCAACAGGATGAGCACAAGAGGCTTGCCATCTTCTCACAAAGAGAGTTTGTGTTGCTTAGACAAGATTGAGCTGTGAATTATAGTAGCAGTCCCAATGTCTCTCTGGAAAATGTATAGCTGGAGCCTACTGTAATAAATTACTGTACATTTCTAATTCATATATTTGTTTGATACAGTATCTAGTATAGCAATGTTTTACTGGCACATCTTTTTTGATCTGCTTATTAATATTGTCCATGTCTGGGCAACCTGTGACTCTTCATGTGTTTTAAAGCTGTGACTCAGGGATAGAAGTTGACAGTAGAGAGCGTGAAGGGTGTTGACTGTAGAAGCAGAGATAGTGGAGAAACACACTGACACAAGCGCCTAGCACATTACAAGCGTAAATGAAGGATTGGCGAGAGAGGTAACCTGCTCACATTAAGGTGAGTAAGTTACCTCTCTCACCCCTTCATTGTTTACCATTGGTTACCTCTCTCACCCCTCCATCAATTGGAAGCCTTAAAGTGAGTAGGTTAGCTCACTCACCCCTTCATAGTCTACGCTGGTAATGCGCTAGGCGCTTGTGTCTTTGTGCTTTGCTCCCTCTCTACTATCTCTGCTTCTACAGTCAATGCCCTTCATACCCTCTACCTATATACCGCTGGTCTTGGCTCAACAAAAATATTCACCACATTGAGTACTAAATATAATATACCTCACCTATAGACCCCTCAAGCACATTCTAGACACCAGGTCCATCCACCTGCGTTATTGGGACTATACACTCTATCTCCTATCGGAACTTTTTTCCTCTACCCAATTCCACACTGTGATATACTTTTTCATCCTTTCCCATTAGCAATCACTACCATACTCCCCTATATCATTCACACTACCAATGGAGCGCATTGATATCCTTCACATCTTGTAGTTTATACTGTAAGCAATGGACGTATACAAGATTTGGTAGATAAAGTGTAGGCATTAAAGGAGGCCCCAGTACCAAATTCAAGAAAGTACTGAGGTCATTTATTGGGTTGTAAAATGATTATAAGACGTTCATACTGCACTTTTTTATCCACAGCAGCTGCCTTAACTGACCCATTCAACAATTCTGCACCAATAAATTCAGAAGAGAGTCAAAAGGTTTTCAATGCTCTAAAGAAAATCTCATCTGAGGATCCAGTGTTACAGTCTCTTAATATTGCAAAACCTTTTTTCTTCCAAATATATATGCTCCCGGTGTAGGACCTTGTTCTGTTTCATGGTAGTAGTTCCAGGGTGTAGAGCACCCAATATTATACTTGAGTATAATTTGGAAAAGGAGTGCTTGGCAGTAAAATAGACAGTTGACTTCCTCAGGTATTACCTTGCAAGGGTTCAATTTTATGTTGAGAAGGAGCATGCCTTGATTAAAATGGCTCCATTTTATGCAGGACTGCGATGCCTCCTTATCAAGGAGATAACTAGCTTTTCAATACTACTCCTTTAAATTGCACCACAGACTGGGGTTCTTACATTTAAATTCATATTCTTTTTATCCTAGGCTGGACTGGGGTGCCAAAATTCTACCTTTTTACAGTCAAGGACGACCCTCTAACAGTGAAATGGTCAGAAAGAGTACCCAGTGAGTCTTGGGGACACTCTAGTCCTCCCTACAAGGAGATGGTATATGACCATTATACACCTGTCAAATCTGGTGGATAAGGGTTAGTGTGATGGAATGTTAATTGCTGCTCCCAGGCACCTGTTAAACCTGAATCTGTAAAGTCACACCTAACCTGCTGGATGCTGTATATACATTTGCTTGCAGATATGTGCTGTGAGTGTACTTGGATTTGTTTGCTGCATTTAACTTTTTTTTATGCATTTGGGACTATGGACCTAATCCAGAACTAATAACATCACTTAATCCAGAACTTAAGCAAGTCATTTGTTTAAGTCCCCTGATAAGTAGCAATGGCACATGTGTGTTCCAGATATTACTCAAGTGTACCTTCTGACTGAGTTCCGTACGTTAGAAGGTACAATGAAGGGGCTAGGTATAGACATTTGAATGTAGGGTCGGGACAGGGAAGCCCAGATGTATGGACGAAGTTCAATGTATAAAAGTTAAGGTAGAGTTCTGGACATGTAAGTGTCCAGAATTACTACTGATAGAGGGGAGTGATGGGGGCATGCGCTCCCCTCTATCTTGCATGCGTAAAGGGTGTGGGGGTCTGGATCTGACCATATAACATTATGCTAATTATAAAGGAGTAGATACAAATTTAGAAAAATGCTAATTTTCTACTCACAAGGAGCAGAAAAGAGTGACACACACACACCACACCACTTCCAGTATGGATCTGGTTTCTCTTGATCCAGACTTCTATAGTGTAAGTATTTCTGATGGCGGGACAGGATGGGGCAGGGTGTGTATAACATGTACCCTAGGTTGGAGGAGGGAGACATTTAAATTTTACAATAAGAGCATGTTAAGGGCCTTTCACCCTATTCAGACTTCCTTCCTTCCCATTTTAAGTGAGGAAAATTAAAGGTAGGGTCCAGGTAAGGTAGAATGGATTCTGAGATTCGCCTTCAAACTTCTGAGCCTGAACTTCAGGCTCAAAAATAAATGATTACCTGCTGCTTCTAAATACTTCTCATAACACTACATTTTTATTTCATGACACACCCTGTACACAGTTAAACACAGCTCTACAGAACAGCCGCACACCTGATGAGTGTTAATCTTTTAATAAAGTTTGTTTTAAGCCAACCTGAATGGGTTTGGTTTGCTGATACTATGGTTTGGTTTACAGAAGTATGGTAGAAGAATGGTGACTGCGGGAAACTTCCGGCAATCTCCAGTTTACAAAGCAGCAGTGCTGTGGCTCCCGAATGCACAACAATTTCTGCAACAGGCAAGGTTTTTAACCTAGCCCTTTTTTAGCCCTAAACCTCCCTATCCCGAAGCCTAACCCTAACTCTCCATGTCCCGCATCATAACCCTAACCTTCCCCTTAAGCCCTAACCCTAGCCCCCTACAGCCACTGGGCCTGATCCAGAGCTACGGCCGCCGTTGCTAGTATCTCTAATGCGCGAGCTCCTGTGCGAGCGTATGGCCCCTTCCTTGCACCGGGCGAAGCTAGGGTAGCCTTCAGCCGGCGTAAGGAAGGGGCCATACGCCCGCACAGGGGGAGTGTCGGGCCAGAGCACCGATGTTACGCTGAGCGCTACAGCGCACATGGTTTAGCCCAGGTGTAACTAAGTTCAAGCACTTAACTAGGTCTGGATCCAGCCCACTGTCACTATTGGGAACGGGTTGGAATGAGTACCTTTTCCCAATAGCAATTTTCTGTTTGCAGAGTATTTCGACAATGATATAGCCGCAGATGTATCAATGAGCAAACACAAACCACAATATATTTAACTAACTTGAAGTGTACCCAATGGCCAGAGTTCAGTTTCCAACACTGAATTCCAGCCCCGCTCAAATTCCTTACGTGAAATAAGATATCTATGACTGCTTCATAGGAAGAACCTTCAACTGGAAGACTGTTAATTGAAAAACATAGTGTAGGAGACCGTATGTAACCCTATACAAATGGCCTTCTTTTTGTCTGGGCCATGGCCAGAAGCATAACTTTGTATATAGACAGTATAGTGATCAAGGGCCTGATTTAAACTTAAGAGAGTTCTCAAAATAAGAACTTAAAGTCACTCCTGGGCAAAACCATGTTGTTTTCAGGAGGAGTCAATTTAATTGTATTCTTTGCATGCAGGGATATATCTATAAATTGCTTACTGAAAACAGATACTGGCCAGCTTTACTATCACACTGTTATTTAGACTTGGCCTGGGAAATATCACCTCTCAACACTAGTACTGTTTGCAGCAGATGAAATATGACTCCCCTGCAATCAACATGGTTTAGTCCAGGAGTAACTTTAAGTTCTTATTTTAAGAACATTTTTAAGTCTGAATCAGACCCCAAGTGCAGTTCTTGGGGTCAGGAGGCAGAGTTGTTGGAGTGCTCTGCTCCGCAAATATATGAGCAAGGACGACTGCAATTGAATAAGGGTGGTGGCCTGGGACATCAATGCTACAGCGTAGGAGAGCTGTTGAATTTAAAAAAGTAGAGAAAGAATGACAGAGATATGAGTATGAAAGAAACTGAGAAAGTAAGAAATATCTGAATGGCTGAAGTGAAGAAATGGGTTGAAAAATGCAAAGCACAGAAGAGTAGAAGATATGACAGGGGAGCTATGGAGAGAGGATAGTAGACAATTTATAGGTAAAGGGTAATGCATAATATATTTCATTAGCCATATGATTCACGATTCCTGGAATAGAAGCCAAACATTAGGCGTATTTATAATGGGTGCAGGGTGTGCAGTGCACACGGGCCAATCAGAACAGGGGGCCCCATGGCATTCATCCAGCACCCAGGGTTGGCAGGGGAAGGGGGTCATTTGGCATCTATTTCTTCCTTCTAAGATCTTCCGGAGGGAAGAAATAGATGCCGAATGAGCCCCCCTTCCCCTGCTGTGGGACTGTCCCCATTCACAGGCGAAAAGGGGGCCGGGCTTAAAGCAACCTTAGACCCCACTCCTTTTGAAGTATGTGAATCGGGACAGTTCTGTGTCAGGTTAGGGGGCCATGTACAAATCCTGCACAAGGGCCTCATGTGCAGATCCTGCACAAGGGCCCCCTCACTTCTTAAAACGTTCCTGGGCCAAACCATTGTTTTTACTCAGCCTGTGCATTTTAAAAGGGTTTACTCTGTACTACCCATTCAGAGTGCCGACACATTGTGCATATAAATATTAGCTTTGGTATGTTTGCTTTGAGGACTGGATCCCTGCACACTTTCCGTACAAACAAAGCTCTGTCTGTCCACACAAGAAAGGGAAGTAAACCCCTCAGAAGGTTGATATTATTGGGCAGTTCCATCAAATATGTATAAAGTACCAGGCTGTCCACATTCCATCCAGAACAGGGGGGACATCGTAGGGAACATTGTAGAGAGTCTATTGGGGGTGAGATACCATCTATAATAAATTTGATATGCCTTTTCTTTGATTCTGGTAGATCTAATAGGGAATTGGAAAATGAAAAATGTTTTTTGCTTCTTATAGCAATTTTATTTTCCATATTTATGCTAGGTCCTAATTTAATTTTAATTTTACCTTAGCCTACTTACACAAGCATCTTGCGTAAGTAAATAAGCAAGCTGTATAATCTGCACATGCATGTGCCAGATGCTATGCTGTGGATCTGAATTGCATACGCTAGGAAAAACAAATGACAGGGCAGCCCATCCCCTACCCTATGGTGGGTGGGGGGGACAAATTTAATTTTTACAGTGTGGGCTGAACTATAGACTTTCATGCAGATCAGCAGTGATACAGACCACTGATCCGCAAGGGAGACCTAAGGTTTTTCTATTGCAGCTTAACTGCTTCAAAGTCTGTATGGTAGAGGGAAGTTTACTTCTACCTTATGTGCGGACTATCCATCTGCCCGCTATAAGTACGGAGGCAGGGCCGCCTCTAGAAAATGCGGGGTCCGGGACATAGCTGTGGGGCCCCGCACCCATGTAATGTCATTGGTGATATCACATAGGGGTGGGACATCGCGGACCTGCTCTAACCACGGGCCGGTGCGCAGGTAAATACTTCCCTGTGCATTGGCCAGCTACTCGGCGGGCCCCTATAAGCTCTGGAACCGGGACACAAGTCCCAGCTGTCCCCCACTGATGGCCGCCCTGTACAGAGGTTTGGATCCAGCCCAATGGCTCTGATCCAGAGCTGTACTTACACATTTTTTAAGTGCAAGTGTACACCTGAGAAAAAACATTTTGCAATGTGAAGAGAGGCAAATTAGAATTGGGAGTTAGATTCCTAACTCAATTCTAATTTACAAATTAAACATAATGCTAAGCGGTATTTAACTTCTATGTACAAAAGTAAAGTATTTTACCTGTGTACAATAGAATTCAAATCAATTAACAATGCTTGCATTGCAAAATTGTGTAGTCATGCTGTACACAAGCACCTGTTTTGCCCTTACTCCCAAACTCTTGATCAGCCACCAGAGTTTAAGAGTAAGTTCAAAACATGTGCAACTGTACACGTCAGAAAAACCATGTTTCAAAGTGAGGGGAACAAATTTAAACTGTGCAAAACAAAACTAGAGTTGAGAGGTAATGTTTCCTAGCTCAACTTTAAGATATTAAATATAAAGCAATGCAATTTATGTTTTATGTGCAAAAGTAAAGTATTTTTCAAGCAAGCAAAGATATACATGCATTTGCATCCCTCACCAAAACATGGTTTTGCTATGGTCAAAAGTAACACCTGTTTTGTCCTTAGTCTCAAACTCTGAATCAGCCCCAATGAAGGCATCATTACATTGCTAAACAAGATTAGCTAATCAGAAGAGCCTTGGGAATATCAGTAGGTGAAATAAAAAAAAACACAAAAATGATTTTAATTGCAGAACAAAGTTTCCATGGGAAATGTGTCTAGATAGCAATTCATTTTCAATTTGACATGAATTAGTTTCACTGAAAGTCACAATCACAGCCGTTCTAATGATCGACATGGAAGCAGGTACAGTGAATTAAAAATCCTATTTCCCATCAATGTAGACCATAAATTACTATGTTAATGCTCACTGCTGGTTACAGAAAAGGCTAAGAGGTGACCCATGGTTGTTTACCTGATCTATAGGTTAATGATGAGCTTGAGTTTCCAGTTTCTCACACCATGACATCTTCTATCAGTAGAAAATATTAACAATTAAAATGAAAAATAAAATGTATGAAATACCCTGGTTATCATACTATTAAAATTTAAATTTAGAACAGATTGCTAAACTGAATATTTAAATTGCAAAACCGGTAGCCTCTGCAATAATATCAGGAGATTGATAGGACATCTAAATCGTTTGGAACACAATTTTAAATTATTTAAATGATAAATGTGTATCAATTCTGCCTTTTGCACTTAGCAAATGTTAAAGTGACCAAAGCTCTCACTTCAATGCTTTATATCATTTTAATTTTCATCATACAATAACCAAAACAAGTCTATTAAAGGGTGTTTAACCGTTTAAGTCCCCAAGTGTACATTCCTTCTTAGTTAATTTATAATAGAGATCCTTTTTCATGATTTCTGATCCAGACATTTATACTTCAACAATTTTCCACATGTTGGAGTCAGAAAGTCTGCTCTGATGAGTGAGAGTGGTTAGAAAGCAAATTGACTGAAGTATTGGTAGTGCATCCCCAGTGCTTGCTAATCTATCCAAATATTTTACTCTAGAATCCCATCTGTTTCTAGTCTTGTTCTAGACTTTTTTCTGCTTTCATTTAAAACTTTTGTGAAGTTACAATAGTGGTCGAAATGGTAATTTAGAAGTGGGGTTATAGAAATCTAAAGAGAGTGAACATGGTCTTTGTCTGTGCCACTACCCCACATATAACATCAATACCCCAAATCAAGGTGCATATTATTGACCAAGGGCCTGATTCAGAGCTACGCTTTAACTATGCTGCGTACTTATGCTAGCATACCCTCTATGCACTCCCCTATGCACACCCCTTTCATGTCACCCTACCTTAACTTTACACGGTGTAACCGCTCTCGTACATATAGCCCTCACGTAGTTACGCTGCTAAGCACGTCCATGCTGTACGATTTAAATGCCTCACCCTGCCTTTGAAGCAATAATACGGGTGGCATATGGCTGGTACACCCCTTTCGTAAGTTACACTACCGATAAGTGACTGCCCCTTACGTCACCCCCTAGTGTAACATCTGCCGCACGCATGCGCAGTAAGTACTAATGAGCGCTTTTATGCTGGTGGCTAGTGTAAATTCACTCACGTACGTTGTTCTGGATCTACCCCCAAATGCTTATTTTCTATAAAGGGAAATTTGCCAATCACTAGAACACAGTACAATACTTGCGCAAGGCAGAGGATTAAGATCTGTACCAATTCTTACGATAGCACAGGACAGACAAGGAAACAGAAGCACTTCAACTCTGTGAGAATGGAAAAGGATGCAAATTACACAATAACGGCTGTTTTCCTATACGTATAATCCAGATTTCCATCCTGCCCATTTTTACATGCGGAAGGTGCCAAAATCTTAGAATAGGATCCCGCAGTCATCATGCCTGCTATTACCATTACAGTACTTCTTCATCATCCTGGATGCTTAGTCCAGTCAGAGTTTCATGCAAGGGTTAGACTGTTGAGGCTAATAATGTTCCTGTGTCCACACCAGAAAAGAAAGATCCACGATAGTGCAAAAAAGGAGTCCCCAGCAGCAGACTTGCCAACTGTAACCAGTAGCACACAGGTGGCTGATGCCATACCTGGACAGGAGTTACAGGTGCCTATGGTAATAAACATACAACCTTATCCTGCTGCTG
>WWET01002515.1:106092-140242 GCA_011038615.1 Limnodynastes dumerilii
TGCTGAACACTCAGGACGCGTTCAGTCTTATCGACCCCATCATTTTCCTCATCCCCGGGTAGCAGAAAAGGGCATAATTGTCAAAAAGTTTCCCAAGAAAATGTGCACCAGTGACACAGACCCTTGGCATTCTTAGGCTTAACATTGGCAACTGTGGGCTCAGGGCTGGTCTACTGATTCTCTACAATTTTAGCTCGGGAGCTTAGACCTAGCGCCCAAGACAAGATCAAGAAGGGTAGAGTCGTGGAAAATGCTTCGCTTATAATACCAACTCCTACTCCAGGGGCAACAAATGCGCTTATTAGCAACTTTGCTTCCGGTGTGCAGCTAATCACAAGACTGTTCAAAACCCCAAGGCCTCTTAAACCCTGCCAGACTTCACTGAGAATCCAGATCTAAACAAGGCCAGTTCCTATTTGTTTACAGAAGCTAAGAGAATGGTTAGCGAGGTACCCAGATAGAAGGATAGAGGATTTCCTTTTTCACAGCTTTGCCGATGGGGTCTGTTTGCCCATTGAGAGCGCGGTGTCCAGGGTTGTGCATAGGACCTGAAGTCCGCCAGCCAGTTCCCCTTTGAATAACATTAAAAATCACAATAGAGATGGTGACTGGCCAGATCCCGTTCCCCCTTTTCCCCCTTTTCCATACATAAAGATATGCCTGGTCAGCATCGTCCCTAAAAAAGGCCCGGGAAAATTCCACCTAATCACGTCACACCCTAGAGGTAAGTTGGTTAATGACGCCATTCCCAAGGCCTTTTCAGCATTACTACCAGTTATTCGAGGATGCGCTGAGCAGTATACGCAGTTTCCGCAAGGGTGCACTCAGGGTGAAGGTGTATATCAAGTCCACATTTCCACTGTTGCCCTTGCACCTGGAATGATTTCCCTTCTTGGGCTTGCAACTGTCAGACACTTATTTCTATACATGTCTCCAAAATCGACTATGTCTAGATACTAGAAGGATTAAAGTGAAGACAATAAAGTATAACAACACATATCAAAGTTCTGGTTATAGTGGGTAAATAAAAGATACAATACTGAAACACTTGGAACATGATTCTTGCACTAACCCAAATAAACATAGAATAGAGACTATAAATTCTCCTTTTGATTAAAAAATGACACTCTAAAGAAAGCATAAAAAGGAATGAAGACACATGGCATGTCTAATAATTTAACGGACTAAATGAATATTAACAAAAGTGGGTGATCAACACCTGAATGTCTATGGCTGGAAGAGGACTAAGGATAGAGCTAAGGATAGAGCCAAGGATAGAGCCAAGGTGACTCTCATTACCATGGTGACACAAAATTATATAGATGTTTTAAAATATATATAAATATTTAAAAGACATAATTCTTAGCATATCATAGTTGGTGGGACTTAAAAAATATATACGGGGAGCATAGAGATGTCTAGAGGGGGTCCTCCCTAACCTGTCTCAAAGCGTGCCACATTGTATATTGAAAGGAATAGTGTAATTTATTTCTAATGTTACCAGGAAGGGTGTTCACATATGATTCCCATATCTCAAAGAAAGCCTCTCTTGTCTTTATCCAAGAGGGCTTCGAGCCAGTCCATACAGAATTGGAAGTGTACTTTCTCCCTGAATGTAGATAAGGTTGGTTGTGAGGGAACAGCCCAGGTTTGTAAAATCAACTGTTAATCCATTTAGGATTAACAGGAGCTTTCTATCCATGCTTTGTTCCCTAGATAGCTTCTCAAAATTGGACATCTCCATAGACAATGTAGGAGATCCGCCTCAGGGCTACAATATTTAGGACATGCGTGTGTATTAGTAATACCCATATTGAAGCGTCAAAGAGGGAAGCAATAGGCGTAGTGGATAATTTCAGGAACACGTCATAATATTGAAATTATGTGAGTGCTTTCCTGGAATAATTAAGTTCCCCCAAGAAGTCCCAACATGAGAGCTCTGGAAACAGGGAGGACCAATGAGAGAGTACCGAATGTTCCAAATACATCTGTAGAAACTTAAAATTCATAGAGATTGCCTTTTTTATGAGAAATGTTAACCAGCATAGTGTCTAGAGGATTCCTCACATCCTCCACGGAGAGAAGGCGTGTCACATTGCTTGCATAGTGTTGTGTCTGCAAATAGGCAAGTTATTGTGAGGACAAAAATGGGAAACTCTCCGTGGCCCTCCGAAAGGTATAGGGTTTGCCAGTACTACGGTGTGCCTCACCGATACCTGACCTTCCCTATGCCACTGTGTGAAGGGGTAAGACGCCGCCGAGGAAAAGGGTGTCAAGAAAATGTGCACCAGCGACACAGACCCTTGGCATTCTTAGGCTTAACATTGGCAACTGTGGGCTCAGGGCTTGTCTACTGTTCCTCTACAATTTTAGCTCGGGAGCTTAGACCTAGCGCCCAAGACAAGATCAAGAAGGGTAGAGTCATGGAAAATGCTTAGCTTATAATACCAACTCCTACTCCAGGGGCAACAAATGCGCTTATCAGCACCTTTGCCTCTGGTGCGCAGCTAATCACAAGACTGTTCAAAACCCCAAGGCCTCTTAAACCCTGCCAGACTTCACTGAGAATCCAGATCTAAACAAGGCCAGTTCCTATTTGTTTACAGAAGCTAAGAGAATGGTTAGCGAGGTACCCAGATAGAAGGATAGAGGATTTCCTTTTTCACAGCTTTGCCGATGGGGTCTGTTTGCCCATTGAGAGCGCGGTGTCCAGGGTTGTGCATAGGACCTGAAGTCCGCTAGCCAGTTCCCCTTTGAATAACATTAAAAATTACAATAGAGATGGTGACTGGCCAGATCCCGTTCCCCCTTTTCCATACATAAAGATATGCCTGGTCAGCATCATCCCTAAAAAAGGCCCGGTAAAATTCCACCCAATCACGTCACATCCGAGAGGTACGTTGGTTAATGACAACATTCCCAAGGCCTTTTTCAGTGTTACTACCAGTTATTCGAGGATGCGCTGAGCAGTATACGCAGTTTCCGCAAGGGTGCACTCATGGTGAAGATGTATATCAAGTCCACATTTCCACTGTTGCCCTTGCACCTGGAATTGTTTCCCTTCTTGGGCTTGCATCTGTCAGACACTTATTTCTATACATGTCTCCAAAATCGACTATGTCTAGATGCTAGAAGGATTAAAGTGAAGACAATAAAATATAACAACACATATCATAGTTCTGGTTATAGTGGGTAAATAAAAGATACCCTACTGAAACACTTGGAACATGAATCTTGCAATAACCCAAATAAACATAGAATAGAGACTATAAATTCTCCTTTTGATAAAAAAATGACACTCTAAAGAAAGCATAAAAAGGAATGAAGACATATGGCATGTCTAATAAATTAACGGACTAAATGAATATTAACAAAAGTGGGTGATCAACACCTGAATGTCTATGGCTGGAAGAGGACTAAGGATAGAGCCAAGGTGACTCTCATTACCATGGTGACACAAAATTATATAGATGCTTTAAAATATACATAAATATTTAAAAGACCTAGGGGTAGATCCAGAACTATGTTTGCCGTACGTTTATTCGCGTAAATTCGTTACACTTCCCTCGGCACACCCCTTGCACGGACGTATTTTGTCAAGATATGCTTTCCAAACCCTACCTTAACTTTTTCCAACGTAACCGCAGTTACGTTCGTATGGGCTGAACGAATTTACACAGCTAAGCACACCCATACTGTACACTTTAAATACAACCCCCCGCCTACTTTACGTATTTCACACGTAATTTGGACTAACGTAAAATCGGCACGCCCACACGTAAGTATTTACGTGACACATACGTGAATGGCCCATACGTTCACAATTACGCTACGTTAATTTGCGTATTTTCTATGGTGCGCATTCGCAGTGCGTACAAAACAGCGATTTTACGTCTCAGCCACAAGTAAATTCGCTCCGAGGCATAGTTCTGGATCAGGCCCATAATTCTTAGCATATCATAGTTGGTGGGAATTAAAAAATATATATGGGGGAGCATAGAGATGTCTAGAGGGGGTCCTCCATAAGCTGTCTCAAAGCGAACCACATTGTATATTGAAAGGAAAAGTGTAATTTATTGATAATGTTACCAGGAAGGGTGTTCACATATGATTCCCATATCTCAAAGAAAGCCTCTCTTGTCTTTATCCAAGAGGGCTTCGAGCCAGTCCATACAGAATTGGAAGTGTAATTTCTCCCTGAATGTAGATAAGGTTGGTTGTGAGGGAACAGCTCAGGTTTGTAAAATCAACTGTTAATCCATTTAGGATTAACAGGAGCTTTCTATCCACGCTTTGTTCCCTAGATAGCACCCCAAACACTGCCCATTCTGCTGTAATGGAATGTAATTCACCAAGTGTATATTTTCACATTTTTTTACCTGAAGCCAGAAGCTTCTCAAAATTGGACATCTCCATAGACAATGTAGGAGATCTGCCTCAGGGCTACAACATTTAGGACATAAGTGTGTATTAGTAATACCCATATTGAAGCGTCAAAGAGGGAAGCAATAGGCGTAGTGGATAATTTCAGGAACACGTCATAATATTGAAATTATGTGAGTGCTTTCCTGGAATAATTAAGTTCCCCCAAGAAGTCCCAACATGAGAGCTCTGGAAACAGGGAGGACCAATGAGAGAGTACCGAATGTTCCAAATACATCTGTAGAAACTTAAAATTCATAGAGATTGCCTTTTTTATGAGAAATGTTAACCAGCATAGTGTCTAGAGGATTCCTCACATCCTCCACGGAGAGAAGGCGTGTCACATTGCTTGCATAGTGTTGTGTCTGCAAATAGGCAAGTTATTGTGAGGACAAAAATGGGAAACTCTCCGTGGCCCTCCGAAAGGTATAGGGTTTGCCAGTACTACGGTGTGCCTCACCGATACCTGACCTTCCCTATGCCACTGTGTGAAGGGGTAAGACGCCGCCGAGGAAAAGGGTGTGATAGGCATTAAGTTGAAAGCGGTGACGTATCAAATGCCACACCTTACAAGTTGATTAAAGTAGTGGATTGTCCTTCAATTCTTGGGGAATTTCCTGGTCATGCTGGTGGAGGAAACTCACCAAAATCTATCCCAGGGAGGAACCACCTGTCCAGGGAGGAATCAGTATAAGTACTTCCAAACACTAAACAATCTTTAACATATCTGAGTATAGCCGCATAATTATAATTATAACTAATGATATTCGAAAAATTTATGATTCTGTTTTATTTATTTTGTTGAAGTTTGATTAGACACACACGCAATTTTTTCCATGCCCATACATAACCTCGGAATATGGCATTTATGTCTGAAAAGCTTTCTTTTAAAAATTACAGGCAGTGGGCTGAATCCAGACTTAGTTAAGTGCTTGAACTTAGTTACTCCTGGGCTAAACCATGTTGATTTCAGGGGGAGTCAAGTTAATTGTATTCTTTGCATACAGGGATATATCTTTGAATTGCTTACTGCACACAGATACTGACCAGCTTTACTTGTACACTGTTATTTAGAGTTGGGATAGGAAACATCACCTCTCAACTCTAATACTGTTTGCAACAGATGAAATATGACTCCAGTGCAATCAACATGGTTTAGCCCAGGAGTAACTAAGTTCAAGTACTTATGCTGCGACATACAGGTGGTGGACGTGCTCCAGAAAGACAGACATATAAGCTGAGATAAGAAGAATAAGTATCAGAAAGAGAACCTAACGTGACAGTTAATTGCTTAGTGACATTCATTACAACTGGAGCATTAGATACCCCCACTGCTATCACTGTTTCCTGTGTCAAGGGAAAATTACCTTTACTGGATATTAAGAATGATGTGGCTCCCGTGTCAATCAAACAAGGAATTGTTTTACCATCTATATTCCAATTAATCTTTGGATCTGAAACATCTGCCGTCAATACTGGACACAAGGGGGCCACAGTGTCCCGTCAATCTTCACTAAACCCTTTATCCTGATATGGCTTCCTGCTCTTTTTAGGATTTTTGCAATGATAAAACAAGTGTCCCTTCTCTTGGCAGTTATAAGACACCGTGTCTTTGTTGTTAGTCTGCTTTTTATTATTAGACCTTCTCTCATTTTGTCTGATAGTGGAGCAGCCTTCAACTGAACATGCATTCGTTTTCTCTAAATGTGCAACTCCTTCTCTGTAATGTTGCTCTCATGATGTTTACATAAATCTAAAATGCTGGCTAAATCCTTTGTTCTCCAGTCTGGAGCTTGTGTTTTAAGTTTAGACTGGAGAGATTTCTTTAAACCTTCAACCTCATGAGTGCTGTATATTCTGGTCCTATAAACAATGTTTGCAGTAACTGTAACATATCTTTTACGTTGGGAGATGTATGTTCTTATTAAGTATGATTAGATCCCATGCACCTTTGGGTTTTCTCTAGGATTAGGGAAATCTTTTGCTATTACCCGTAAATCAGATGCTGTCCATGGGATATGTGATAACTGCGGCACCCCGCACTTGACTCTCGACTTGACTCTCCCTGATGAAGTCCAAAGGTTAAAATCCGTGGGACGAAATACGTAGGAGTTTGCTGTTTGCCTAAGTGGTAGTGTGCTGAGATATTACTCTCATACTTGCTTGATATTTACTGATTTTATGTACGCATATTTATTTACTTTTTATTAAAATTCTTTTAATCTTTTGCTATTACCCGTAAATCAGATGCTGTCCATGGGACATGCATGCTATATGTGATAACTGCGGCACCCCGTTCAGCACCTGGAGATGGAGGTGTGGTTATTATTCTCATGGAATACTGAGCAAATACATGGTATGAACCTCTTGGGCTCCGAATTGCATGATGACATTATCTGAGTTTGATGTGGACGTAATAAGGTACTGTCTCCATGATTTTTCGGCACTGATAGGAGTTACAGGGGTGGGTGAGGAGCAGGGTGTAGAATCACAAATAGAAGTGTTATTGCTTGAAATATTGCAACAAGCGCTGTGAGAGAGACTCAAGTCAGAAATAATGACGAGCGTTTGAGCTGGGGAAGGTGCTGCCTCTGCTAGTGAATGGGGTAATTCTACTACAGGTGGTATTTGGGCTCTAAGTATGTGATCCTGACTGGGTAGGTGCAGTAGGCGCTCTCAGGGGAACAGGTGTGAAACCTCCAGGGGTAGGAGCACTGGGTCAGAGAGATGCGGTATACACACCAAGTTGGGGAAAAAGGTATATAAACAATTTTCTCTAGGTTCCTCATCATTTGCTAAGTTCTTTTTATGTAGGACCCTAGTCTGTGCCACATAAGGTGGTGGGTAGTCAGCCCTTCCAGACATATTTACAGCTTCCAAAACCCATAAACAATAACATTTCCATTCTGCAATATTTTTTACCTACAACTGTTCGCAATGCATTCAAACCAAATTTATCAAAAGTGCCTGTGAGTGGAAACGCCAGTTTGCCCTGTGTTTCCTTATTCCATTTTTTTTTTATAAATCGATACCATATTTGTAATACATAATGCTTGAAGGAGTTCCATGAGGAATGTCTAACATGGACTGTTTCTATCCCGTCTCTATACTCCTCTAACCTGTGATACAGTATTGCAGTTTTCCTTAGTCTAATCATACAACAAGCTTCTCTTTGTATAAATCACTCAATCTCTATACCTAATCCCTATAGGATTAGTTTATTGGTTTTACTCTATACAATTCATACAATTTAAGTTTACATCTGATCTCATGCGATCAGCTCATTGATTACCTTACTACTTCAGTCACGAACGTCAGTAACGAAGTTGCATACGTTAGTACTTACGAAGTTGCTTATGTTAGTACTTCACTTAGGATGGCCATGTAAATGAGGGGTCGGGGACGGAGGAAGCCCCGTTATGACAGAACTATAATTATAGTTCTGTGGCCATATGGCTGCAGACCAAGTCATAAAAGTTAAGGTAGGAATCTGGACACGTAAGTGTCCAGATTTCCTATCGACAGCGGGGAGTGCAGGGGGCGTGCACTCCCGCTACGGACCCTGACGGCGGCCGTAGCTCTGGATCAGGCCCTCAATCTCTATACCTAATACCTATAGGATTTGTTTATTGGTTTTACTCTATACAATTCATACAATTTAAGCTTACATCTGATCTCATGCGATCAGCTCATTGATTACCTTACTACTTCAGTCACGAACGTTAGTAACGAAGTTGCGTACGTTAGTACTTACGAAGTTGCTTACGTTAGTACTTCACTTAGGATGGCCATGTAAAGGGGGGTCGGGGACGGAGGAAGCCCCGTTATGACTAATTCTGTGGCCATATGGCTGCAGACCAAGTCATAAAAGTTAAGGTAGGAATCTGGACACATAAGTGTCCAGATTTCCTATCGACAGCGGGGAGTGCAGGGGGCGTGCACTCCCGCTACGGACCCTCGCACGCACGTAAATTGTGTGGGGGTCAGGATCTTCCCCTATGACTTGCCAGTAAAAAATTATTTTAACCATTAAACTATTATTCCAATGCTTGGAAAAGATATGTGTGTACAGGATGGCTGCTCTGTGCAGAGTGGATATCTGCTCTGTGTAGACCCTAGATGGAAAGAAGAGGATTACTCTCACTGTATCGTGATCCCTGCTGGAACTGTTGATCCATCGCTACACATTTTTTATGTTTTACAATTGCTTATCTAAATGTGGATGTTTATTACCAGTCTGTCTAATCATATAGTTCTAGCCTATATAAAGACAAAGCAAGTAAAGTAAGCAAAATGGATTTATTCATGTTGCCTAGAAATGCAGACAAATCCAAGAAGTCCTAGAAGAGGGTTCATCTTAAGAAGGAAAATATGCATGGTTACTTATGGAAGGCCTATGGAACACGTAAGTGCCATAAGGATTCTAACAGTGGGAGTCACGGCACGAGGGATGTCTTTTAGAAGTTTTTTGTCTGTCTCTATTTTAAATAGGGAGTCATTTTCAAATTTTTTTTTTCAGAATGGGTGAGTATGCTGATCAGAACCGATGCACCCATTGCACACTGCAGACCCGCTGCAGATAAGTAACTTCTCCGGGGACTTTTAGGGTTAGGGGGAGGGCTAGGGTTAGGCTCTGGGGAAGGGATGGTTAGAATTAGGATCAGACTGCTGGGAAGGGAAACTTAGGGTTAGGCTGTGGGGAAGGGAGGGTTTGGGTCAGGCTTCGGGTAGGGGAGTCTTTGGGTTAGGCTACAGGTAGGGGAGTCTTAGGGTTAGGCTGAATGGACGGAAGGGTTATGGTCAGGCTGCGGGGAAGGAAGGTTTAGAGTCAGGCTGCAGGAAGGGAGAGATAAGGTTAGGGTCATGGAAGAGGAAAATTAGGGTAAGGATTAGGGTTAGATTTTTTACTAACATTTCAGAGCACCGTGTTTGATGCTCTGGGAATTGATCGCTTTGCCTCTTCAAGGATCCAAACTGGCTGGGAGAAAACAGCCCTTTCGCAATATGCCCTTTCTCAGCTGGGACCCACATCCAGATATTAAAACCGGGGGACAGGTTGCAGGGCAGGGCTGGTAAGATAGGTGTGGATACGGCTGCATCTAACTCCTTCTGATCTATGAATACGGTCTCCACTGTATAATGAGCATTCCTTGTTCATTTGCTTTGAACTCTGTTGAAGAGTGTATCTATAGAGTGTGCATATGTTTAAATCATTATTATCAAACACTGCTAATTTTATTTCAGTTGTAAAATTTCTTCCTTTTATTCATTTTTTTTTTTAATGGGTAATGAATAATGTTTGAATGGCTATGTTCAGTAGTTACTCTTAATGCTTACTATCTTCTATATACATACACATCTAAATTCAATTTTATACAGTATTATAAAAGGTTCCCAGTTTAGATAGTACAAATGCAGAAAAATATTTTTTATTCACACTGTCACGCAAATTGCTTTCAGGATTCCTGGATCATTTGTATAACAAAGTTTTACACAAAGCCCTATGTTACAACCACTTACCCTGATTATATAGTCATATTTATTATAAAAAAAATAGATGTATTATTTTGGAGCTACACTATTCATGCATATATTCAGAGTTGTTACATTTTTTTGAATTCTTTAATGCATTTGCAACAATACAAAATAGATTTCAAGTTTTAGTCACAGAAATGATTTGTAAATTGAACTTCATTACTAAAAGGCACCCTAAATGTTTCCTAGTTTGTCACAATACATAAAGCATCTTCCATATCAATAAATTGCTGCAAAATGCAATTGATAGATTACATATGACTTTCATTTATGAAATCTTCAGTATATTATGATGTTAATGTCGCTCTAAAGTAATATAATGATATAATAAAATATTTTATTTTATATTAAACATACAGCAGATTAACTAAAGATTTGCTGGTAGTGTTTAATTTATTTTAAATTTTGTTTCTAAATTCTAGAGATCTTGACCCCGATCCAGAACTACTCTGGCCAGTGTTAATACGCCGGCCAGCAGCGTAAGATCGGCTTACAAGTAGCTACGGAAACGCCCGATCGTGGATAGGCGTCCGTAGCTTCAGCGTAGTAATGCTGGAGGGGGTGTCCCCCACCGTTACTACACTGAAGTTAGTAGGTAATGAGGCTGGGAGGGTGGCGTTAGCTTACAAACACCGCCGTCCCAACGTAGTTACACTGGGTTACGCCGGCTGAACTTAGGGTAGCTTTCATCTGGCGTAACCCAGTGTAATTGCGATCTGGCAGGGGGAGTGTCAGGGGAGTGTAACGCTGTTACGCTGAGCGTTAGTACACTCAGCACAATAGCGTTACTCTGGATCAGTCCCCTTGTGTATTATGTGCCAAAATCTAATTTTATCATAATTTACATTACAGCACTGGAACAGCTGGATCTGTACAATTTACCTATACACATTTTCTGGTGTAAGGAGATGCAAGTTCGAAAACATATGTTTGTGTACAACACCAACTTGATAGCCAGTGCAAAATGATATATCAAGGGGCAGATTAATAGATGAGGCAGCAACAAAATAGGAGCCAATATGTTCTACAGCAAAACCATTGAACTGCTAACAAGAACTATGAATTTGGGGAGGTGTCTATCTAGTTACATTAACCCTTAAGTCACTCCAATTTTCATTTGATCTGTTACCTTAACAAGTTCCTTTATGAATGTTTTGTTTTAGGTTACATAAATGACAACTGTAAGGGGACATTGGGATTTTTTTCTTTATCAAACAAAAATAAAGAAGGTGCAAAAGGGCATGCACACTTTTGTAATTTCCTTTTTCTTTGAGTTTTGTAAACTCTTTCTTTTGGGTACACGGACAGCTGTTAAAATAAAAAAAAAGAAATGTTAGGTAAGTTCTAATACTTTGAAAATTAACAAGTCTCATTATTATTAGTTAACACAGTAAAGTTAATTGAAACAAGGATTTCAGAGTGTGGCTAAATTCTTCCTGAAAATGAATAGTATAAATTTCTAATATTCCACTATTCTATATTTAACATTTTAAACATGGTACATTATTAAGCTTATATGCCATGGTGTACAACAGTGGTGGTCAACTTGGTCCCTACTGCCCACTAGATTCAAGCTTTCATGGTTAGCGTGGTGTTTTGATGGCCCTGAGAGCAGTGACGACTGGTAATGGCAGATTATGTAATTGGCATGGGGGCCATGCTGATCACTGCGTTCAGCGGTATCACAGTGGACATTTTATAGCCAGCATGGAGGTTAGACTAGTGCATGTGGCTTCTTTTGTATATGGAAACTTTATGACCCAGATGTTATATAGTCAGTTTCTTAACAATGTCTGAGTAATAAAGTTTCCATATACAAAAGAGCCACAAGCACAGTTATTCACATATACAGTGCCTGAATAGAGGAGAAAACAGCAAAGGTAAGAAAATATTAAACGCTTATTAATTAATAAAAGTTGTAAAATGTGGAAAAAAGAGAAAGTGGAGGTGTATAGGGTAGATACACAGGGAGAAAGGACTTTTCTTCAGTTTAAGCAGCTCACGCACTAGTAGGCACTGTATCAATGGAAATGCAGAAAATAAGGTAAATTTAAGTACAGATTTTTTACAAACCGACCCCTCTAAAAATGATTTTGCACTTGCGATAATTTGAGTTAATGCTGCATCAGTGTGTGGTAAGGAAATTTTAGCATCAACAAAGATACATAAGCGGCCAGTAGGTATTACAAGATTGACAACCCTTGGTGTACATACACAAGTACTGGCTTGTTTACATTTGCTTCTGTTAATGCTAACATTGATCAATGATACTATCAATATTTGACTTATTTTATTTTGTCTTTTGAACAATAATAATTGATTATAAACCTTGACTTGTTTTTGTCTCTGGCTTCAGAAAGGATCATCAAAATTTGAAACAAGGAATTAAAAATGTAATGCACCATGTTCAAGAAGCTGCCGATAAACATTCAAATTCACAAAGGTCCACAAGGACCACAAAATAAAATATAATTGTTAATGTTAAAAAAGACCATAAAGTGCTGCCACAATATAAAGTGGAATAAGCAATTACAGAATTGCATTACAGCTTATCTGTCTCCTCGGATATATCATTCAGAAGGTTAAATAACAGGTGTAAAGCCTCTGTATCACAAACCCTATTTTTTCAAATGGTTTTCTTTAAGCCATTTTATTCCCAAATAACCACTAACATGTCTCAAGTAATCATTAGCAGAAGAGCAGTAAAGTAATGAATATGTATTAATACATAAGTTACTGAAATAAAACATATAAATGCCATAATGTTGTATGTACACTGGTACTATTACTCACTGAATGAGGTGCCATTGAACTTGGTGTGGAGTCACACATATTTCCTGAAGGTTGGTTTGGTCTTTGCTGCTAAAGAGTACAGTCTGCAGCTCTATAGGCAGCAATTAGAGGAGCAGAGACAAGGTAAACTACAGAGAACAGCTATGAAAACCATGGCAAGATGCAGGTGAGTCCTTGGTAGCGATGTGGGTGGTAATAGCACACAGATAAATCCAAGTACTCCGGATGCTGCAGTATGATGTGCTGAAACAGGTGAGTCCTTGATAGCGATGCTGGATGGAACAAGCATGCAGATATAATGCAAAGAACTCCTGGTGCTGCAGACAGAAAGGAAGGAAGAGGTAAATCACAGTAGAAGATGCTGGAGAAATCTAAAGAATGCAGGAGAAATCCAAGGAACACAGGAGAGTCTGAGAGCATGCAAGAAAGCAAACAGGCACCAAGTAAGGGCCAGGAAGATACTCATATGGTCAGTGACATAAAAATCACTGGCCACCACATAAGAACACAAATTAGCACCTCATTACATAAATTCCCTAAATTGTCTCTGCTCCTGTGTCTCCTCCCACTGATTTTCTCTGTCTGTCCTGTCCACTGCCTCTGTCATTCTCTCTCCTTTACACTCCTTGGGCCTGATCCCGAGTAATGCCACCCGCTGTATTTACGGCGGGCGGCAGTGTAAGATTGTCATTTCTGCCGATCTGCGTCCCTAACTGTTGTGTAGTTATGGCGAGGGGGTCGTTCATCACTGTAACTAGGCAACCTTTACGGAAAGAAGGCGGGGGAGGTAAGTAAATTAGGAAGGGAGGGCTGTGTTAGGCCAGTTATGACCCTGTGGCCGGCGTAATTACCTACTGTTACACCGGCTGAAGTTAAGGTAGCCTTCAGCCAACGTAACAGTGGGTAATTACGCCGGCCACTTGGGGAGTGTTGGGGAAGTGCACCAGAGCTATGCTGGTGTACTTACGGGCCAGCGTAGCTCTGGATCAGGCTCCTTCACTCTATCTTCTTCTTTTCTGTGTAGTCTTTCACTCTCTCCTGCCCACTCTGTCTTCCTCTCTTCTCTCCTTTTCTGTCCATACATCCCTCTTCTTCTGCTCTGTCCTGTCCATTTCTCCACTCTTCTTCCAGGCTGGAGTTGCTTGTATCCTCCTTACCACCACTGAAGCTGTATAATTTTGGGACAATTAATTAGATTGTTAATTAGTAATTTGAGGGTAGTGGTTGAAAAGGGGTATGAGTTATTGTAATGCCAAACACAGTAATTGTTGTATGGAATGAAAAATATTTCCTTTTCCAAAAATCCAATGATATCACTATTTGATGATTAATTTGATTAAAAAAAATGTATCAACAGTACCCTTTTAGATGCTCAATTATTGTGCCCAGTGACCGGACGTGCACCTTAACAATATATGAATTTTAATGTTTCATAAATTTGCAGGGTCACTGTTGCAAAATATCTTTTAAATATTCATGATTTTTCATAAGAAATCTGTATACCAGGAAATGTAAGGGTGATCTATTTATGTAAAAAATAAAAGTTTTTTATTCATTGATAATAATATTAGTTCATTATTGTTGGTGCGTATATATTGTCATACACAATTTATTATTAATGTTATGGAAGATCGTCTATAGATGAATCCTTTTTGAATCCTTTTTATACAAAACCCTTTCACTACCTATTGTTATTTACTTGACAGAGGTTGAACTAAATAATTTATGTAGCCTAGAATATAAACTATGCATAACTTAAAAATATTGTGTTATATGAATGCTTAATATTGTATGTGTACACATTCTTTTCCTGTTATGGTTTTATTTTTTAGAATATATTGCAGGTGAAGCATGTTTATCTGGATAAGATCATGGTGAAATCATGTTTCCTAATCCATTTTAACCTCTTTGCAGTGCTTGAAATCCTGATTTGTTTAATCTTAGCTATTGCTTTTTGGTACCCATTCTGCTACTTACTTTAAAATCAATCTATATGGTTTTTAGAAATGTTTTTTAAATAAATGTTTGACATATTTGTCATATTAAATGAACAGAAAAGGATTACCTAAAGGCGCTAATTGGGAGGAAGCTGCAGTAGGGGAGAATTGCCAATCTCCCTAGAAAAGAAGATATATGAAAAAGGAACAGCGCTATATTATATATAAACAATTCTCAGTATAGTCTGGCTATGATGAACCACACAAACGGCAACCTGATGTATAAAAAACTATTTAATTCAATTCATCAATAAAAAAAATATATAAATCAATATCATTATAGGTTGTGGAGCTAGACAATATTGACTGCATGTGTGGATTGAAACCACTAGATAGATTGTTAGTGGCAAGTATAATCAGTTCAACGGAGTGGGGAGATATATAGACTAAATAAATTAATAGAGGGAAGATTCGTAGATGTAGCAGCTGGAAGCAGGTTAGGAGTGGGTTAATTACCCGATCCTCGGGAGTTGGTAAGGACGACCCGTTTCTCCAAAGATGTCCCTTGTTCCCTTCACTGCGTGATCTATTTATGTAAAAAATAAAAGTTTTTTATTCATCGATAATAATATTAGTTCATTATTGTTGGTGTGTATATATTGTCATACACAATTTATTATTAATGTTATGGAAGATCGTCTATAGATGAATCCTTTTTGAATCCTTTTTATACAAAACCCTTTCACTACCTATTGTTATTTACTTGACAGAGGTTGAACTAAATAATTTATGTAACCTAGAATATAAACTATGCATAACTTAAAAATATTGTGTTATATGAATGCTTAATATTGTATGTGTACACATTCTTTTCCTGTTATGGTTTTATTTTTTAGAATATATTGCAGGTGAAGCATGTTTCTCTGGATAAGATCATGGTGAAATCATGTTTCCTAATCCATTTTAACCTCTTTGCAGTGCCTGAAATCCTGATTTGTTTAATCTTAGCTATTGCTTTTTGGTACCCGTTCTGCTACTTACTTTAAAATCAATCAATATGGTTTTTAGAAATGTTTTTTAAATAAATTTTTGACATATTTGTCATATTAAATGAACAGTTATTTCATTGCTTATCTTACCCTTGATGCTTTGTAATACTGTTTTGGAGTGTATAAGATACAACTGTGTTGTTTAAAAAAAGGAAACGCTGCCACTAATGGTTTGCAAATTTTGTGCCTTTTAGTGTTTTTTAATCAATATCTTTTGTACATCTATCTTTTTTAGCCAATACCTGTACCATCTATACTTACTGAGCTTACGGTGATGTGTGATTGAGGCTCCGTCTTCTGCCTGGTTCCTGATTAAGGAGAGAGCGCCTATATTTGAGAATACAATTTGTTTCTATTGAATAACCTTAGTACCAGAGGTGGTCCAGTTATTTCTGTGGTCACTGGTGACATTTCCTAGTGTGCTGGGTTTTTAGTTTGATATTTCTTGTATTATTCTAATTCTGATTGCAGCCTTAATTTAATTTATCTTATTTTATTTAGCTGTACATTTGCACATGTTTTTGTTATTATTTTCAAACTCTAGTTCAGCTTTACACATTTAACATAAAACATGTACTGCTATTTTATCTTTCCCAAAGGTCTCATTTTTTTATGTGCCCTTAGAAGACAAATTATGACAAAGTTTTATCAAAGCAATACATAGAAAAAGTAAAACACCAATGCAGCGGAACAATTTAACCTTAGATCCACAAATCAAATTACATAGTCCAAAACTATGTATAATGAGACAATAGGTTCTACGCTGTTGTAAAACACAATATTCACTGATGAGAAAATGAAATTCCAATGGCTATTTATCTTTTAATTTGCTACATATATTTCAGATGTGGTTATGACTTCAGTCCCTTACTCCACACATATCAATAACACATACCTATAAGAAAATTTAATAGAAAAAAAAATTATTTAGCATAAGGTTATATTATATTTTAGTTTTCTATTAATAATAAAACATACATTCAAAACATTTACTTAAAACATTCACAACAAATGTTGAGAAAGAAAGAAAGAAAGAGAGATGCCCTGATTCACACTTAAGAGTGAGTTATGTGCCGATAGAACCGTACCTAACTCACTCGTGCAGCCCCTAACCCACCTACCATTTTAGGTACCTTATGGAACTTAAGGGTGCCATAGGGCTACCTTATCTTACCATGAGTAAGTTTTCATCTTCCATTTGGATCTTTTAAAGGGGAACACACCTAAAATTGTTGAAACCTTGAAATTCAATATTGTACAAGATATTATATATATATTCTAACATAAAAATTTAAATATTCATAAAATCGAACTTAACAAATTAATAATACAAAAAATAATACAATAATGTAAATTCTATTTTTAATAGATGTAAAATTCCATTTATACATACTGTAAATGTGAAAACATTTCTTTAGGTCTACACTCTATATAAACACAAGGAGGAAGCAGTGAGAAAGAGGGATAAAATGATGATAATAAAAAATAATGTTAAAAAAGAAAAGATAGGAAACTCCAAACTATCAGCAAAAGGTTTACGCAATACCTTTATGAACTACTCTGAGGAATAACTTCAATTTAAAGGTTTAGTCCCATAGGACTTAAAGTATCAAGATTAAATAACCACTTTATCTCCACAGTAGTGAGATTCTTTTCTGTATTCCAAAAACTCCTTATTTTCCCGGGGTGCATGTCATTGTTTTTAAAATGGGGCAGAACTAAATGGTTCAAGTTTTGTTTCTTAATATTTCAGAAATGTTCCAAAATTCTGACCTTCATAGTTGTCCCAATTTAACTGTAATATAATTTAAGGCTTTAAAGATACTTCAAAAAGATTTATAGGTAGTGATATAATCTGCTGATAAGGGCAAAGCAGTAGTGGTAATGAGAGAATTTCTGTATATACAAGAGAGTAAAAGTCAACTAACGGGTACATATAAATATCTTAACTCAGACCAAACCAAAGATTTTGATAAACCTTTTGGATTTATTAAAAAGGTACACAGAGATAGCTATCCTGAAAATTTCTGAAGTAGACTTTATTGTAATAGATGATCTGACGGGGTCAAGTATTACCCAAAATACATAACAATGCTCAAAATCCACAGAGACATCCTATCAAATTATTTAACATGCAATCTCTTAACTTTTATTTAGCATTATGTGCAGTCTATAGTTAGAAATACCTAATTTTATTTGAAGGATATCATGGATTTATTTTAAAAAAAGTAGACAAAATGGTATGGAAACCCAATATGTTTATGGTTACAGTGGATGTCAGTTGGCTGGAAACCATTATTTGTCATTCAATAGGCGTTGCGGCTGACATCAAAATCTTAAAAAATCCAATATAGGCCCAAAGATGTGTGTGTTTCCGGAGGAAAGCATAATTTTAAATGTATTTTTCTTTTTAAGGTAACTATTATATGCAGTGTATTAGTACTGTCATCATATACCAGCTATATCAATTTTCTTATGTCATCTTGAGAAACTGACCATGTTTGGCAAAGTTATAGCTGGGTTGCAAAGCATACCTCATGGCATAAATATATGGATGACATTCTCTTTATCTAGAAGGATGAAAATAGTGATTTTGACAATGACAATGATTATCAAGTCATTAAATTTATTTAATGGGCAAAATGTTTTTTTTTTTTTTTATAACTTATTGCATAGTTATATTTAAATAATAGAATTATTCCCTTTACTTCACTTTGCTATTCACAATATGTATATTTAATTTATTTTTATAATTATATCTTACTTTTATCACTTATTGTTTTTAAAAAATATTAATTCTAATTCTAATTTTTAAACATATTTGTTATAATTCTGTTTTTATTGATGACTCACTTATTTATGTATATAATCACTCATAGAACCTCCACTTTTAATGATTTTTATTATTTATCTGTCTCTGTCTGATTTTATGGGCATATATATTTTGAATTCACCTCAGTCCTCACAAATAAAAAAATTTCATATTTCACATCAATAGTTTTTATGAGGAATAAACTCACACAGTCCATATTTATATATTTTATATTTATATTTAAGCATGGCCAGGGGACTGAGTAATTCAGGCCTTGACAAAGTCCTGACTGTGTGAAACGCGCGTCGGCAGATTTTCTGCTGCTCTAGCACACCATAATTATTTATATGAAAGCCTACAAGAGACCTAGAGACTTTGGACCAGATTCACAACAACGCATTTATATATCTTTATGTGCCCAGATTTACTACCACCAGCGGGGAGTATAGGGGATATGCACTCACTGCTACGTGTACATATGTATGTATCCCTGCATGCACATAAAGCATGCAGGGGTCTGGATCTGGGCCAATATTTTTTTATATCTTGAAGCTCTAAGCTTTTACACATATATTAGGTGTATAAATTAATTTCTGAACAGCAGATTGGTAAAAATATTATTCATTTCCTACTATTTCTATTTTCAATTTTAATCTCGCACATTTAAGTCTTTTAATCAACTTAATTTAAGTTAAATTAAAAAATTTATTTTAACTACTGAGAGTGCCCATCTAAAATTACACTCCTGTTCTTTTGTGCTTTCATATTGTCTTAATTGGGTGTCCTGTACTGTACATCAGCTACACCTTAAGTGTCCCCTTCCTGGATGGGTTACTACTATCAAGACCATCCAGGCTTGCTAGCAACGGCCTTTCCCTTTCCTTCCTTTTTATTTAAGTGTGCCATTTTTTGAATTTGAAGTTTTGAATTTATGTTTTAATAAATATGGAATAATAAACCATTATATTGCTTTATGCTAAATAATTATTTGTTTTCGCTTTCATATTTCCAGTATATTTATGTACTATTGATATGAGGGGAAGTGGAGGACTGAAGGCATTACCACACCTGACTTTTAATAAAATAATGTTTGACTCATTACAGTCCTTATTGCAGAGGAAAACACTGCAGCATAACAACATAAAAAAGTACAATGGCCAAGAAAGAAGAAGTACCTGTATGGACACAAGAGTACAAGAGCTACAGCAAAACTTTAGTGGGAGATATCATGTTGTATATTGAGGGGTGCAAATTTTTAACTCTTAAGCTGTGTGCACATTTTCACATTTTCACTTTACTTCTACTGGTAGTAAAGATGATACAGATTTGAATATATTTTTGCTTGACAAACTCAGGTCCAGGTGAGCCACATAAACGAATCACAAATGGTATCCTGGATGGAGTTAAGGTCCTAAGTGCTTCAGATCTAGTTTATCACTGAAAATGAAACTTTTAAAATGGTGAGTAATTTATTTATTTATGCTGTCTTTACATATTAATGACAGTGCTTATACCTAATGGCTTAATAGGACATTCAATCTAAATTATTCACAGTATATTCCAGATGTTCTAATATTTTAAACATGCTTATTATTGTGAATGTATCAAGCGTGATTGCAAGCCTGCAAGTCTGTCTATAAAAATGACTAGTTATACAGTTCCTGATTTTGTTTACATTGGAAGCAAAATGAACTCTATATGAGGATCTTGATGGATAATGTACAGTAACCCATACATTTCTGCATAGATTCTGCTGTCACAGATATAGTGAAAAATTTGTTTACCAGAATTTTTATTGTTGTTTATTATTGATGTGCTTTTATTCTGATTAGTTGATAAGACTGTAGCTTTTGTAAAATAGGGAATTTTTTTTTTAAGAATTACAGTTAAAAAGCTTAAAAAGATGCTATCCAGAAAAATAATCAAATTCCAGCTATCATTTTCTTAAACTGAATAGTTAAATGACAACTAAAATCTGATTGGTCTCAGTGGGCTGAGTTGAGCTCACAAGTGGGCATTTAAAGGTTAAGGTGGCTTTTAGTTTGATGTGAGTGGGGTGTAGTTAAGGTGTCCTCCAGATGCAAACGCAACTGCTGCTCTCTAATTCTAAGCAAGTATGACAGGATGCTTATGGGCACACTGCAGCTTAATTTCCAGATACTTTCCCTTACCCCAAGATCCAAACTGTAATATATAATGGAGGTTATGCTTATGTTTTCAGCTTCAAGATAAATAAAATGAAAAATGTATTTCCTTGTAAAAATAAAATAAAAAAAAATGCACCAATCCCAGAACTGAATTGGTGCCCCCCAAAATATATACATTTTTCAGATTGGTCATATTTTAATCAATGTCACCATAAGTATAAAGGTAAATGGCTTAAACCAAGGGTTCTCAAGCAGTGGTACTAGAGGGCAACTGGGTAAGCTTGTCAGGAGGTAGCAGCCGTACTTATACTTTAACCAGGTACAATACCAGAAGACAGAGGTCATATTTAATTAAGTATCTAGATAACTGAATGGATTATGTAATTAAAAACCTGATTTAATAGTGAATAACTGGTACTCACCCAAAAAAGGTTGAGAACCACTGGCTTAAGCAATATTGACATTATGCTGTAAACCAACAATTAACCATAATCCAGGTGTAAAATTAATATGACAAATATCCAAAACAATTTAATAAAGGTAGACAAATCCTAAAATATAATTTTACATCTGTGAAAAAACGTGACTTCAAATATATCCCACATGTGATTAGTGTGCCATGTCCAGAGCACTAATATACCCCACATGTATTACAAGCATTGTAGATGACCTATTGGTCTAATTCTAGTATTTTCTCTTGTGCTTGTTTCTCAAAATATAGAATCCTAAATATTTTAATGATCCATTTGTGGTTTTTTGGTACATACATATGATGGTAAATGTTTCCCTATGATATTTCAGTTTATCCTTTATGGTACCATTTATTTCATCTTGGTTTTAGTTTATTTTAATATAATATTTAATTAATTTTATATAACCTGATTCGTTCAGTTTAGCTTATTTCACCGTCAACACGGTTTGTGATAGCCCTTTATTATTGTTGGGTATCCAAACACTGTACCATGTAAATTGTTATATGGTATTATAGTCCAGTCTTTTATTTGTACTTTATTAATTATTATAGGTACACATATGTACACAATGATTTAATTATAAAATCAGTGATATATTATTATTAGGTTATCCTTTATTGCACTTTATTAATGATCGTCATGTATATTTATGTATTTATATGCATTGCACATTTTATATAAAAGATATATGCAATGAATATGATATATGTATTCATTAGCACTTTGTATTTAAACAACTTATGTTATTATTGTCATTGTACACATTAAGCACTTTGGGGCAGATCCTGAACAACGCATTTCCGCGAATTTACGTGTGGCGGACACGTAAATTCGCAGATTTGTATGCACTGCGCATGTTGTCATTGCACACATTAAGCACTTTATTAATATATAGTATTACTTTCCGTTGAGACTATTTTTCTAATTTTATACAACTAAAAACTACTATGAGTAGAATGTCAGTATTTAGAAGAGGTTGCTATGATTTCTTATTTATTTATTTATTTATTTATGTTCTTAGCATAACATTCTTGATAGTTGTATAACTATATGACTTATTGTGGATTTTTATTTGCATGTTACAACTTATTATTTGTGAAGGTATTAGTTTCTATAGTGAGTACAGCGGCATATAGGGTTAAAAGACCAGGGGCTAGATTTACTAAGGGCAATTTAAATCGCCCCCATAAAATCACCCTACATCGCTGGAGTTGAGGGGTGATTTTTTTACCCCAAAAGCTCAGGATTTACTAAGGGGCAATTTTATGGGGCGATATTTAAACTCCAGTGATGTGTGGCGATTAAACTCCAGCAAATTTATGTTAAACTCGCTGGAGTTTAACCTCGCTGGTGTTCCTGGTCGGGAAAAAAAATTGTCTACCGTCGCAAGCGCTTCTCCCTTGGCATACAGCTGCATATAGTACTATAAGTCAAAGCATGCCCATGTATTGCAGGGCATGCTTTGGCTTATAGTACTATAAGTGATGGCATGCCAAGGGTTAATGGCATTCTGCCGGCAGCATATTGAGTCTCCGTTACAGTGTAAATAATTAAAAAAAATAATGTCATCTTGCACCTAATAAAACTAATATGTGCCCTCCGTTCCCTATTAAAAATAGTACATGCTCCTCAGATCCCTAAATAGTTAAGTAGGGGCACGGCATCCTCTGACATCATGTTGTGCCCGAGATTATAAATGAGGTCCCTGGTATGACATCCGAAGCAAGAAGTGTCCCAGCAGCCATCCAGATGATCGTTGCCGATCAACATAGACGACTACAGAACTGTGAGTACTATAAATATTTTTACTTTGCTGTTTTAAATGTGGAAACTGAAATTTAGATGTTGTTTTTATGCGTCATGCTTTTTATTGGATTTATTTTACACAAGCCATATGTTTAAAAAGGTCATATTATTTGGGGACATCTGCTTAACTATTTAGGGACCAAAGGGGACATCTGCTTAACTATTTAGTGACCAAAGGGAACATCTGCTTAACTATTTAAGGACCAAAGTGGACATCTGCTTAACTATTTAGGGACCGAAGGGGACATCCGCTTAACTATTTAAGGACCGAAGTGGACATCTGCTTAACTATTTAGGGGCTAAAGGGGACATCTGTTTAACTATTTAGGGACCAAAGAAGACATCTGATTAACTATTTAGGGACAGAAGGAGACATCTGCTTAACTATTTAGGGACCGAAGGAGACATTTGCTTAACTATTTAAAGACCGAAGTGGACATCTGCTTAACTATTTAGGAACCGAAGGGAACATCTGCTTAACTATTTAGGGACCGAAGGGGACATCTGCTTAACTATTTAGGGACCTGAGAGGCATGTACTATTATTAATAGGGAACGGAGGGCACATATTAGTTTTATTAGGTGCAAGATTAAATTTTTATTTATTTACACAGTAACGGACTCAATATGCTGCCGGCAGCATGCCATTAACCCTTGGAATGCTTTTGCTTAGAGTACTATAAGACAAAGCATGCCCTGCAATACATGGGCATGCTTTCCCTTATAGTAGGATATGCAGCAGCATGCCAAGGGTGAAGTGCTTGCAGCGGCAGCAATTTTTTTCAAACATTTATTCTTTTTACACAGGTGATGGGGGCTTAACAAAGCAAAGTGAGTGCCGATTTTTATGACACTTACCTTCATCCGAATTAAATCAGGAGAGTTGACAGCAAATCTCTGGCGATTTACTAAATCTCCCACTTAGTAAATCCAGAGATTTGTATGTCACTCATGCAAAAAATTGCCAGAGCGATTTAAACACTGGAGATTTAAATCTCCACTCATCTCTCACGAGTTTGTGGAGATTTTGCTTTAGTAAAATTAAAAGTAGCTGGTAAACTACTGCAATCTCTGGTGATTTTACTCAGTTCGCCCCTTGGTAAATCTAGCCCCAGGGCTGTGGATTAAAATACCGCCCATAGAGAGGATGTGTAATAGAAACTAATACCAGCTGGAAAACTATTTAACAAGCCCCATATATCACATAGATCACTTTTGAGAAAGGACTACCTGTCCGAAACATGTCAAGTTGATCCTGAGCTTAGAGGTCCGAACTGCGCATCGTCTTCTCCGGCGGCTCCAGGCTGTCAGCAATATCCGGGTGTCCTGTCAGCTGTGTGAGACGTCCCAGAGGAATGCATCATAGACTGGTGCATTTCTGTGCCATTACCATCTACCACTGGGGTAGGAACATTACTGTAGGACTCTGTAGCCATATATTTATCATTAGTGTGATCCACAATTATTGTGGATTGTTTGTTATTGCAGCTTTTGTGTTTTTTTTATTGATTTGAAGTAAACTTTATTTTATTGGTACTCTACATTTGTACATATTGTTTATCCTACTCATTTCTTCTTTATTTCTTTTTATCTCCCTCTTTTGTTTTTTAATGTTTTTTTTATGCTTGGACATTTGAGATATTTGGAAGCCCTCATTTTCACTATATAAAGGATATTTACACTCCTGATTATATGAAATACTCCTAACCTCTGGGACTTTGAATGGTCTTAACCTATATGTCGCAGATTACTAGTTAGGCTATTGAGGTTCATACTATTATTGTGGTTTATATATATTTTATTGACAACAATTTTTTGTTATTTTACCACACATCTTCAGCGCTTTTTCCCTGCCCAAACCATTTGTCTATAGCACTGGAAACCCATCTATTAAAAAATCTAAAGTTTTTCACTGCCTAATATCTATACAATTTTGTGTAATATATTACATTATATTATATGGTTATCTATGATTTTCTGTGTTGCTGTGTTCTCTTTAAATACTTAGGACCAGATTAACTAAGCTACGGGTTTGGAAAAATGGAGATGTATGTCCATAGCAACCAATCAGATTCTAGATGACATTCTCTACTATGTAATAGGAAAGTGAGAGCTAGAATCTGATTGGTTGCTATGGGCAACATCTCCACTTTTCCAAACACGCAGCTTAGTAAATCTAGTCCTAAAGGACTTACTCAGAAGAAGAAGGTTGAATTCCTGGATGACCTTACTACTAAATGACCTGTTGCCACATATTACAGCTTATTGAAGTCTTGACCTATTACACCAGGGTTGATAACTTTTTAAGGCCTCCCTCTGGAAGATCCTTGGGGGAAGTCATTGATGCCTGAAAGGGGCGGGGCTTAATGATGTGACTGTCAATCACTATTGTGATCTCTAGTGTTCTAGGGGTTGGGCAGGGCTTGATTACATCATCAAGTCCCACCCATTCCTAGTAACTCTAGGGATTACAATAAAGTTTATTAGAGGGTCGGGACTTGCAAAAGATTTGCCAGCTCTCCCGGGATACCGGGAGAACTGCCCAAATTTCGGAAGTCTCCCAGATATTCCGGTAGAGTTGGCAACCCTGTATTACAGTATGGATGCATCCAACTTTTCATGATTTCTGCAAGATATGTGTATTAAGCAAGCATTTAACAGTTTTTTTCAATTTTAAATTCTTAAAAGCAGCTTAGAGAACTAATGGATTTGATAACTAATGTCAAAATATTAATAGCAAAGAAAAAGATTTCAAAATATTATCACAATAATTGCACATTGTTTTATATCTTCTAGTAAATTGTCATTAAAAAGAGTTTAGGATTTATAGTCATATTTCACATCTTTTAACTTCATATTATGTTATTTTTTCTTTGTTATGTACCATGTAGAAAGCTTTCCAGAAAAAGTTGGTTTCAGGTATAAAACCTAACAATACTTTAGTATTATTTATCTATACTCTGTGTTCCTGTCTAGCAAACTATTTTGCAATGTCTTATAAATAAACCTGTGAAATAATATCGTGAAAGGAAACAGAATAAGTACCATTGGTTCAACTAATGGGCCTTAAGGGAAATTAGGAAAAAAGGAAACAGGTTAAATTGATGTTGTTCTTTTCTGTGTTTTCCCTGGAAGGATACCTGTCAAAATATCTATTTTAAATCTTATCTTTTAACTAAAGATGTGTAGGATTTCTTCTTTCTCTGAAGAGAAGCAAAATGTTTAAAAGTAACATGCAAATAACTCAACTTTACATTTTTATTTTGCCACTTACATATTCATATTGGTCTGTAGAAACTGGGCTGTTAACCACAGTCATCATCCATCTTTTCTTTCAGCAGTGCTGGTTCTCTTCAACCCAAAGATTTTGGCTTCCTCCTAGCACTGCAGAAGATCCTGATCCTCAGCAGTCTGTAAATTCACCCTATGGTTTTGGAACATCAGCGTATTATCTGGTTTCCTCCCCTGGCCTCAGTAAGATTTCCACAATAAGATTACCACGATGGGTGTCCCATCTGTCTGATGCTCTGCTCTAGAGCCCCTGCCTTAATGCATCTCTTTAGCTACTAACAGTTCTGGTACCTACATAAACATGCACAGTCTGACAATATTTTTCATGATTTGAATAGCTAATATATCATAAGACAGAGGTGATCCAATTGGGATATTATTGAAAGAGAAGTAAACTACACCAGGGGCCGGATCTAGATTTAATAAATGCTGCATTCCATGCAAATATCAATTTCTGCAACAAGGGCAGGGCCACCCACACATGGTAAGTGGCATTTGGCATTTAAATCGTTCAGTAATGTCTGGGTATAGCCCTTATGTATAATAATTATGACTGCCTCAGGGACACTGATTTACTCTCCGTTAGTAGGAAAGCAGAAGGCGTTCCCAATCCCTGCTCTCCTATGCGCAATATTGTGAATTTTAAATTAGCCTCCATTTAGTAACCAGGATCCAGTCCCAGGGGATAAAAACAACATACAAGAACTTGCTCCTGATGAGCCTTCCATGTGTGATGGATGTCACCGAACCACGCCAACTCACCTTAATACATATAAACCTAATAAAGTAACAGAAACTTATCTGTGGGTAAAAATTAGGATTTATTCAATTCACTTTTATGTATTTATTTGGGATTGTAAAATTTGGGATCCATAGTGGATCAAACTAAATATATAATTTGTGATTGATGGCCAAAGAAAGTAGGTAAACAAATGACTGCAATATAAAATATTGAGCACTAAAGCAACAAATCACAATTCAGGCACTCTCCTTCTGCCTTCGGCACAACACCTCAATTATGTACTACACCAGACCACCTGCAAAGACATGCCATATTCTCAAGCCATACATAATCAACTGCCGAGTACATTAGCCAATTGCATGACTCCGGCTCCCAATCACCTATGCCAACTTTACCACAATAATCAAACCTGCTTTCGACCATCCTTTGCACACAATCATACAAAGAAAACAAACCAGGTGCTCTCTTTCTGCCTTCGGCACAGCACGTGCCTTAACCTCAGGCCATACATAATCAGCTGCTGAGTACATTAGCCAATTGCTTGACCCTGGCTCACCACCACCTGCACCAACTTTACCACATTCAAACTTGCTTTTTGCAATGTAGACAAGTTCAGTAGGAAACAAATACTAATCACAACAGGGAAGTGAGGGTGGGTAAATCTGGCTTAAATAGACAACCCAGCACTTGATGAACAGCCAATCCAACCGAATGATGTGAGTGATGTGACCAGAGACATCCACACACAGGCAGTTTATCTGTACTCAGGTTAAATCCTTAACCCTCTGTTCCCCATCAAACCACATTCAACATGACAGACAATTTGAGGCTATTAATTAATTAATTCCACATTAATGATATACCCCATTAATTATTAACTGTTTTGACATCAAAACAAGAGCCTTGTGGCACTTGAGGATCTAAGTCACAAAAATTGCACCCTGATATGAGCAGTATCCAGTAAACATTTTAGTAGTAAATAATTAATATGGTAGAAACAAGGCATGGTGAATTTTGAGTTTACTACAGACAGGGGTAAAGTGACCCAAATGCTAGATAAAAATATTTTAGTTAAGTTGCTAGTGCAAACCACTCAATCTGAAGATATGAAACAATTATAAATGCAATATGCTGGAAAAAAAAGTAATAGTTATAATTAAAATCATACAAACTAGGTACTAAATGAAATGTTAATGTGGAAGCATGGTTTTAGTGAAAATAGCATCACACTCTTGTCTGTAATGTCAGCCTATTCATGTATTTATTTGAAACTGCTTAGGGAATTTGAAAGAGTGTTGAAATGTCAGGGATTCACCAGGGGCATTACAGTTTTTGAGGCATGAAGTGTTAAAATGTCAGGGATTCACCAGGGGCATTACAGTTTTTGAGGCATGAAGCTAACACATAGTTGTCTTATTACTGTCACTAGATCAGAGTTATTTCATAAATGACAATATATCATATCTCAAGTAACATATAGTACAAATGACCTCTGGAAATAAAGCTGAAATGATTTCTGCATTGTTTCTGTAAAATTGTCATAGCCATGACACAAGGTAAAATACTTCCACTGTGCTAAGTATCTTAACAGACAACCTTAATAAGTGTTAAAACTGTGCATACCACTACAAATAAGGACTAACATTGTATATATTTGACATTGACATGCTCTAAGCACCATTACACTTATGCCAAAAAAATAAACTAAAAATACAACTGGATGTATGAAGACATTTAACTAATGGATTTCAAAATTACTTTCCAAAAGGGGGAACAGTACAGAGTAACCAGAAGTACAACCTTTGGGGCAGCACGGTGGCTCAGTAAGTAGCACTTGTGCTTTGTAGTACTGAGGTTCCTGGTCTAGGCTTTATTTGAGTAGAGTTTGTATGTTCTCCCTGTGTCTCCATAGGTTTCTAGTTCCAATGATTTGAATGTCTAATGTTCTCTGTAAAGCACTGCAGACACTTTGTGGCACTATATAACTAAGTGTTAATGGGGTAGATCCAGAACTACGTGTGCCGTACGTTTATTCGCGGAGCGTATTTTCGTGCACGTAAGTTCGTAAAATGGTACATTTATAAATCATTATTGATAATTGGTTTTATTACCAGTGTTGCTTAAATGTAGTTTATGCATATGTTAAGGTGCATGCTTAAAATCTTTGCACACGCAGGAGTCAAGTGCACATAAATGTATGTGATGAATCATCACAGGCAATTCGATACCTTATAACTGAGATGTGTGCCAGTGTGGACATGTGTACTCAACGTAATCCTGATTCAATTGCAAAAGATTGAGTACTATTCATTTCTACCTATCTTACCCTATGGTGGAAATACTAATAATGCTGATTATAACGTTTATTGGTAAGTATTTACGTGACACATACGTGAATGGCCCATACGTTCACAATTACGCTACGTGAATGTGTGTATTTTCTCTGGTGCGCATGCGCAGTGCGTTCTAAACTGTGAATTTACGTCTCCGCCACGCGTATATTCACTCCGATGCGTAGTTCTGGATCAGGCCCAATAATCACAACTGACTTTAAAATGGTACATTTATAAATCATTATTGATAATTGGTTTTATTACCAGTGTTGCTTAAATGTAGTTTATGCATATGTTAAGGTGCATGCTTAAAATCTTTGCACACGCAGGAGTCAAGTGCACATAAATGTATGTGATGAATCATCACAGGCAATTCGATACCTTATAACTGAGATGTGTGCCAGTGTGGACATGTGTACTCAACGTAATCCTGATTCAATTGCAAAAGATTGAGTACTATTCATTTCTACCTATCTTACCCTATGGTGGAAATACTAATAATGCTGATTATAACGTTTATTGTAAAGGAGGGTTCTTTGTTGGCCTGAGGGTATTTACCACCAACTCTTCTTTTTATATACCTGTTTTCATTGTTATTCTATAATATCGACACTGAGAGCCTAATCCAAACCAAAATCAATATATATCATTATCCTCCTTTAAAACCCCAGGACCAGGGTAAATCTATGAAAGACTGCTTTAAATTAATACATTCTGAGCAGTGTAAAATATAAATGTGACAGTCAAGCTCCAGCTCATGATAGTTGAGTTTTCCCAAATTCTGTACACAAGCTAATCAGATAATAATAAGAAGAGTAATCTATTTCCCTTTCCCTAGATTATCAACCTTTGCCTGGTGAGTCTTACATTAAATACCCTGATCCCCAGACAGACATGTTTACTAAAGCCTAGTGTAGACCCTTGACCCCGAGCAAGGAGCCAACTCTATGTTAACAATCCCACAATACCGTAGCAAAGGCAGTAGTAACATTTTTAGCTTAGGTACTTAAATGGAGGTATACATTGTCATCCTAATGGGATATATGATAAATCATCTAGTTTTTAGTACTAACAGTTAACACTTGTTGCTTTGAGGAAACATTTTTCAATACCTAAGATCTTTTGGATTATGTGTTACTTTTATATTGTATGATAGCATACCTGCCAACTGTCCTGATCTGAGCGGGACAGTCCCGATTTCGGAGCCTCCATTATGAGAACATTATGCCCCATGTAAGTCATCATGAGTGAGGCCAATCACCTGTGCTGGAGGTAATACCTGAGCAATCTCTCACTGGTCTGTATACTGTGTTTATAATCCGTCTGGAGAAAGATGCTTGTAAGTGGATGGGGGGGCATTTAATTGACCATTTAAGAGTGAGGTGAAGGCGCAGTTAGTTAGATACGCACGTACGGAAGTATTATACGCCCGGAAATGCACACTTAAAGATAAGGGTGGTCAAGGGAGTCGTAAATCAGGGACAACCCGTCCATGTGAGGGGAGTGTCATGGGTGTTGCCGTGCAACATCCGTGCGTATAATTGCGAACCTTTCACTGACGGATCTCTGAATACGGTCCAATGACGGTTTTTATGGACAACACTAAGGTCTGTGTAATAATACTGTAGACCTTAGGCTTGTCAGTAAAGTAACCCTGTCAGGCACATCCATGTAGACATTTATACACTGTCGACTTAATGTTGGCGAGTGTTTGAATGTCACAAAATTGACTGTACACCACAGCCGCTAAATGTGAAAGTGCACCCAGAGAGGCAAAATACGAAGACAACAGCTGTATGTTAACGCTCTGTGATAACTAAATAGACTTGTATCCAGGCGTATAGACAGCTCGGGTGTTACATTTTATAAATAAGTGTGTTTCTAGGTGTGTCCGAGCTTTTTCTCTGAATTGCATTGTAGTGAAGTAATAGACATATTGGGAGAGGATGAAGTGATCTTACACGCATTACATCCCTCTTTATTCCAGAACCTCCGCAATCATCCGGGTGGGAAAATAAAAAGAATTAGAAATGTGGCCCTAACCAGTCCCCATTGTGTCTCCATTGTGTTTTACTAACCCTTGCTGTCTTCTCCCTCTTCCTACCAGCATAATTTACATAGACTGTACTGGGAATACAGGGCTCCTAAGGAGCCCTATAGAACCAATTTTTATTTCCATGAATATTGCTGCTTCATATGTGAGATCAGCGTTATTCAGTGAAACAGATTTGGTACTACAGGGCTCCCATAGCAGGTTATTTGAATGATGCTGGCTGCATCATGCGGCTGGCATTTCCGTGAGCTGCGGTCTATGTGAGGGGAGGGCAGGGTGACCCAAAGGGGGGGGTGCCCTATTGGACGCTCCCCCAAAGCCACCTAGGGGCATGCCCCATGCAATTGCAGAGGTCACCAAACAATAAAAATGGCCCTGCACTATAAGCCCATATTCATACCTTTGTCTATCAGCTGAATTCCGCACAGTGCTTGTGGAATTCGGCTAATTTTCTGTCAGCGCACATGCACACGCCAAATGTTACAGCACAGAAATCCAGGCATATGTAACTTAGCTCTTTATGCCTAGAGATCCATCCTTCACGGAGGCACTTTCCCTCCGCCCAGCTAAACTTCATAATGTGGCGGAAGGAGCATTAAAATGTTACAGTGTGAGTGGGTTTTAGTGTTTCCATGTGGACATCAGTTGTATGGATCGCTGATATGCACGGGTGACTTATGGCTGGCTTATGGTAACGTAAGTGATCTAAAGTTCAAAGGAAAGAGGTGAGTGACAGGGAGTTCACATTTGTTCAAATTTGAAGGAAGTGTCTTTTGTACTTTAGTCCTGATGGTGTGGAAGGAATTCTGTGAGACTCAACATTTTGGTTACCTCATACAGAGTCATGAATTACTACCCAGAAATATAAAATAAGTTATCAGTTAAAAATGATGACCGAAAAAAACAGGACATAAAAACAGAAAAAAACCAAAAGATGAGGGTGGAAAACAAGCAAGAAAAATATAAAGAGTAAAAATAATAAAAAGAAACATTGGTTTCAGCAAATTAAAAGCAAATTATTATTAGTTTATGTGTAAAAAGTCATTATGGATTTCTAATTATATTGTATTTAACATCCTCAGGCTGAGTTTTATTAAATGTGCAATAACCTACATCCAATAAACATTTTTTTCAAATTGTGAAGATTGACATTTTTATGGATATCTTTAATTAATGATACCATCTGATGTATAAAAATCTGCAGTATTAAAAAAGAACTTTTGTTTCCATTGAAAATAAAGAACTTTGTGTCCATGCTGTGAAATTCTAGTGACAGTTATTTTACTTACAGACAAACCATAGGATAAAAACATATTTTTTTGAGTAAAGTTCTAAGTTCTTAAGCACCCTGCTGTTATTAAGAAAACTCAGTGTGGAGCCTCGCGACTCTTTCAAAATACTCCCAGCAACACCCAACTGTGACAAAGTGTCAGCTTTGACAGATCAGTGTTTCACTACTGGACAACTTTGAATTAATAAAGGTCAGAATAGTCAACAGGAACTGACTACAATTCTACCTGGGAGAACTTATATTTAGTATAGCAATGAATTCAAAATGAGGAAAAACACCAAATGTGTATAAATAATGTAAAATAATAGATAGAATATAAAAATAACCAGACTCAGTTCATGATTGTTGTTTTCAGTTGTGTTTAAAGCAAAGGGTTAAATTGTATTCAAAAGTTGCCAGGAAGAACTGAATCTAGTGAAATGTGTATTTACATTAAAACATTGCACATTTGGTTTTCTACAATGTGCACCTGTGTGTTTATGTTTCAAAAATTGCCTTTTGAGTTGCATACATCTTACAAATATGCAACATTATATCCAGAGTGCAGCTGTGGCCAGACCATACATCAGGGTTGCCGATTCTCCTAGAATATCCGGGAGACTCCCGAAATTTGGGCAGTTCTCCCGGTATCCCGGGAGAGCCGACAGAGCTCCCGCAAGCCCCACTAGCCATCAATTACTCCTGTAATCCCTAGTGTTACTAGGAATGTGCGGTCTTGATGATGTCATCAAACCCCGCCCATCCCCTAAAACGCTAGAGCGTGCAAGAGGGATTGACGGGGGCGGGGCTTCTTAATGACACATTTTGCATAAATTGCGTCATTAAGCCCCACCCCCTTGCTGAAATCTATGGCTATGGAGAACCCGGAGGGAAGCTGTAAAAGGTCAGCAACTTTGCCATACATGGTTGTCAACACCCATTTGAATGTTGTTCCTGTTGTGTGACATTGAATTTATGCTTTTCACAGACATGTTACATGGATATAATTAAAATAAAATGAAGGGCCTCGACCTGGCAGGGCATTCATCAAAAGTACTGTAGAATTCAGAATTTTTTTTATCTATTTAAATAGCCTTATTTTTATTCATTGATTTTTTGCAACTTATTTTTGCTATTTATTGCTTTTTTCTTGCATGACAAAATAATTATGGCCCTGATGCAGCCAGAAAAGTAAAAAAAACTAAATATGTGGAAATACCCCAAGCAAAATAAATGCATATGGACACATCTTCAGCCAGCATTTATAAACTACATTTGTTTCTGTGAAAATGGAATACAACATCATGGATCAGGTTGAAATGATCACCTTGCAAATGTATTCCACCAGCTCAGGGGCTGGTGGAATCATAGGGGCAGCGCACTGGAGCTAAAAAAAAAAAAAAAAGCCCTGTTTAGTGAAAAATTTACCCCTTTCCCCGCCTGCCCCGGCCGCCGCAGCCTATGTGTCAAAAAAAAATAAATAAAGCC
>WWET01002515.1:140357-150939 GCA_011038615.1 Limnodynastes dumerilii
TAGTGAAAAATTAACCCCTTTCCCCACCTGCCCCGGCCGCCGCAGCCTATGTGTCAAAAATAAATAAATAAAGTCCCGGCCGACAGGGCATACTGTCGGTAGTAGAACTACAGGCACAAGCATGTCCATGAATGACAAGGCATGCTAGCGCTTGTAGAACTACTATTGGCAGCATGCCCTGTCCCAAATCCCTACACATGCCCATTTAGTTTAAAAAAAAAACATACAGTGCCCGCTCCCTAAAAAAAAAAAACCAAAGCTCCGTGTGCCCACACAAAATTTAAAAAAACAAAAATTCCACAAGTGCCCCTTAACTAAAACAAACCAATGACACATATGCCCCAACATAAATAAAAACAAATGCCCCAGAATTCAGTCTGACTTGTGCTATTCAGAGTGGGCTATAGGATGCACGGATGTGCATCCTTGAATAGCCCGTAGTCAAATGAGCATGTGCGATTCCGCATCACACATGTTCATAACTCTGAATCCGGTCCTAAATTCTAGTGAATAACCCCATACCCCATGTAGCAATCAGTACAATCAGTATTTTAATATTTGATTTAACCTTAGGATAAAAATTTAAAATATGGGAGGAGAAAAGTTAATTTTGGTGCACTGACTACCTATGTCATTTAAGAGCATTAAACGTTACTCATATTTACTCATATTAATAAAAAAAATTAGCAATTTCAAAATGCTGATTGTTTCAAAGGTTGAAATAGTAAATAAATAAAGAAACGCAAATTTGTACATGTTCATGTACATGTGCAGTAGATGCGTTGTTAAGAATGGGACAGTCAGTGTGTGATCCAAAATTGCACACAACACATTTGGATTGCAAGCGAATTATATCATGCTATCTATGGGCATAGAGCAGCTAAGCGCAATGCAGCTACATGCTCAAATATGCTGCACAAATGCAACATAGAATAGTGTAATGCTGACTGTCCCTCTGATTATTGCAAGCACAACTGATGGAATGTAAATGTCATAAAATAACTGAAAAAACATTTTTTTTTTTTATATTTAAAAAAAATATATAGTTAACTATTGTATGTAAAAATTAACACAATGCAGTACATTGGCAGCAATGTAATGCATTTGAAGGGTCACTTCCTACCTAAAATATTGTTGAAGGTTATGTTTTATCGTTAACAGTCCTTTTCTACATCAGCATTCTGATCTGGATCGATTGCATTTGATTGGGCACAGCCAGGGTTTAGGGGCGGGCGTCCCATGCAATCGCACGGGGCGTTCCCCTAGGTAACTTAAAGGGGGCACCCAGCAGGACAGACCCTCTTCCCCTTTGGGTCTCCCTGACCTCCCACTTTAGGTCTCCCTGCTCACGCTGAGCCAGGAGGGTTGCTCCGGTTCCTGAGGCGGAGGAGCTCTTCAATCTGGTGCAGTACAGTACACTCGCCCGGCTCCAGAGGTGGGTCCTCGGGGACCAGTTCACCCAGCCTGCAGCTGTGTCTTTATCTTCTCCTGCCCCCCGAGGGCCGTGCTGCTGCTCCACAATTGTGGGAGTCAGCACTGACAGCGGTGTCCGGCTCCCAGATCGAGACCCTGCGCAAGGTACCGCACTGGTATGAGGAGAGGTGTCAGGGAGTGTGTTACAGTACTGTAGAAATAGGGGTGAGGGGTGTCAGGGAGTGTGTTAGAGTGCTGTAGGAATAGGAGTAAGGGGTGTCAAGTAGTGTGTTAGAGTGCTGTAGGAATAGGGGTGAGAGGTGTCAGGGATTGTGTTAGAGTGCTGTAGGAATAGGGTGAGAGGTGTCAGGGAGTGTGTAAGAGTGCTGTAGGAATAAGGGTGAGGGGTGTAAGGGGTATGTTAGAGTGCTGTAGGAATAGGGGTGAGGGGTGTCAGGGAGTGTGTTATAGTACTGTAGAAATAGGGGTGAGGGGTGTCAGGGAGTGTGTTAGAGTGCTGTAGGAATAGGGGTGAGAGGTGTCAGGGAGTGTGTTAGAATGCTGTAGGAATAGGGGTGAGGGGTGTGAGGAGAATGTTGGAGTGGAGTAGTAATAGGGGCGAGGGAGAATGTTGGAGTGGGTTAGGAATAGGGGTGAGGGAGAATGTTGGGGTGGGGTAGGAATAGGGGTAAGTGAATGACTGGATGTTTTGTTTTTTGTTTTGTTTTTTTGGGGGGGCAAGGAACTTTTGTTGCCCTGGGCTCTGTTAAGTCTAGAAATGGCACTGGGCACAGCCTTACCTTATATTGTCTATATACATCTTTCAACACCCCCTAAACTCAAAGCACCAACTCTCGAGTTACACTCTAATCTAAATGTTGCAATTGTGTGTGTTTCATGGCTATGAGTTTATATTATCATTCAATGTAAACATTTTCTAGACATGTAGGGCTAGATCCAGAATTAAGTAAGTGCTTGAAATTAGTTATTCCTGGGCTAAACCATGTTGATTGCAGGGGGAGTTAAGTTAATTGTATTCTTTGTATGCAGTGATATATCTTTCAATTGCTTACTGCACACAGATACTGACCAGCTTTACTATCACACTGTTATTTAGACTTGGGCTGGGAAATATCACCTCTCACCACTAATACTGTTTGCAACAGATGAACTCCAGCCCGTATTTTACAATTAACAGCATTATAGTTTCTGGTTATATATATATTTTAAATATTTTTTTCAATTTTTTTCTGAGTAGTTAAATATTTAACCCTTTTGCTGCTGAACTATGGTCATTTAGATTAATATGAAAAGATTTAGGGCCTGACTCACAGATAAGAAGGAAATAAGTACACGCGGATTCGCTCCCCTCGTCAACTCCCATGACACTCTCCTCGGATCTCTGCTGACTTCCACCTCCATAGGGCTACCTTAACTCTCCATGTGTATCTTTGTGAGTTTGCTAACCCAGCCCATTCAGCACTATTTAAATTGCTGCCCGCACCCACTTTTCTTAACTTCCAACTTGCGGAGTACTGGCATACCCCTTCTTTTAGATCTCATTAGGCACGGAGTTGTACTCCCTGCGTGACGGGTCTCCGTTCATAACTTCTGGATAGCGCATTTGCAATTTATATAAAACTGCCGCGGCCTGCACAGGGATGTTTTAAGAAAAGAGGGGGTCCTTCGGTAGGATTTATACATGGGACCCGCCACAGCACCCCAAAACTGCACCCGAGGACCCCACCCCCATGGCACCCCGCACTTAGAAAAACTTTGAGGGTCCATGTGCATTGCACACCCTGCACCCATTATTGATATGCCAATTGGCCTGCATATAGTTAGGTATGTTATTAAGTGTGAAACTTTAAATTCTTATAAATTACCTAGAAACCCCCCATCATTTGCACTTGGCAACTTTTCTCCGCCATCCCACACTGTATTTCACGCTCCCCCTGTGTCTCTTCATTCTCCATTTTCTCTCTCGCTGTGTGTGCAGCCTCCACTTTCTTTCATGCCATTCTGTGTCTTTTCCTACACCACACTCTTTACCAATGTTTCTCTTCAACACCTACATTATCTCCCTGCCTGTTTCTAACAGCCCATCTCTCTCTTCCTTCTCTCTCACCATGTTTCTCTTTATCCCCTACTCTCTCTCTCACCATGTGTTTCTGTAACCCCCATTCTATTTCCGTTTGGGTCTCTCTGTTTCTGTCAAACCCTGTTCCCCCCTCCCAATTTCTCCTTAACTTACCTTATTTTCCTGTCTCCCGCTCTCTGAACCTGATTCACACTTAAGAATAAGCTAAATCTCCATGCATATATTTAGGAATGGATAAACTGTGCATGCCCAGAACACAAAGTTATGCATGAAATCCAGATGTACGGCCCCTGCACTCCGCGCTAAAGGTAGTAAAATCTTACGTGTCCAGATTCCTACCTTAACATTTACGTTTACATTAACTACCTTAACCTTACGGCAGCAGACCTTGTCGTGAAGGGGCTTCCCCGCCCTGAGTCCTAATTTAAATGTCTATATCCGCCTATATGGTGGAGATATGACAAACGTAAAAGAGGGACAGCCCCTTTTACGTAACAGCCGGCGTAAGTAACGTACGTTACATACGCCGGGCACTACTCCAGCGTAAGAAGGTTATGCGCATGCACAACCTTCTAGACAGTGGATTTACACAATCGCCATGTGTAATTCCCCTGTCGGGCGTAGCCCAGGATCTGGGCCAATGGGAGTTGCAAATCTGAGTGTACTTATTTCAAACTTATATGTGAATCAGGGCCTCTGTGTCTCTGCAATCCTGTGTCTGCAGTAGGATGGTTCATTTACTGCATGTGGTCCTCAGACAAGCTCTTAAAATGTAGTATATGACGTGGAGGGCAGAGGCGTCACAATGGTTGGCATCACCCAGTGCGGTAACTCATGGTGTCATCTCCCCCCCCCCCTCTTCCTAATGGACCTTCTTCCATACCAGACCATAGAGAATCCTGTCAGTTCAAATAGAGTGTATTAGAGATCATGTATATAGTCAGTGGAGTAAATTTGTGTTTTCTCTTACTAGTGTAACAAGCCACGTTCAAAGGATAGTGCAGTAAACTAATATAATAGATTGTCCAACCTAAAGCCAAAAGAGTGATCTAGCACTTAGTTCAAATATAAAGTACAGCCAGATTGTAATAGAATCATTCTGACAATATTGGTGAAATCATTAAAGTATAACACCAACATCCATTAAAATAGTCAATGGGACTATTTGAATGGATGTCCAAATTGTCCTTTAATTATCCTCAAATTCTTCTGCTGTTCATTTAGATTTCTCTGATCTTTCTATTCTCCATTCTGGTGTTGTTCATACAAGTGTCCAAGATTAAGAGATTTAAAAGTTTTCTTTGTGTTTTGTCACAGTCTGTAGTATAGGTGTCAGTACTGGCCGGGTTTCTTTTAATGTGTATCTGTGAAAGTGCAGACACCTTGATTCACAGTTTCATTGTAGGTTTCTCTTCTGGTTGCAAATAGCACTTTCAAAGTGTATATTCAACTATCAGTCACCTGGTGTGGTCCGCACTCCTTGCACTCCACTTGTGATGCCACTGGTGGTGGTTGAGGGAGTGTCGATGAAAACTCACCTGTTTCACATACTATATGGTAATTTCTTATCTCTCAGGCTTGTCAGTCATCCATAGAGGAGCCAAAGCACTTTATTTATTTATTTTTTGTAAATGACAAACCTTAACAGTAGGCCCTCTGTTATGATACCCTGGATTTACCATGGCAGAGAACCAGGGTGACCAGAAAGAGAGAGAGAAAAGGGGCTAGCAACTCACCGGAGTGTAGATCCTGATGTCGGACCGAGTTTTCGCTAGAGCCCCTGATGGTGGGAATAGAATGGAGCTGGTAGGAATCTGTCAGGATACATCCCTTAGAGATTACCCGGGAGAGGAGCAGAAGAACAAAGTAAGAGAATGGGGATAAGTAAGAGAGAGAGTAAAGTAGTGGGGAATAGGCCGATCAGAAGAGACTGCACCACGACAAATACACCAAACACAAAACTGGGACAGCGGACGAGGCTAGGGCTGATGGGACAAACAGGATGCACTAGACTAAACTGGGGCAATCACTCTCTCTAGCAAACAGCGGGAACCCCACGGAGGGGTTAACAGGAACAATCAGACAGGGAAGGCTAGGATAACACAGAAAGGGCTGAACAGCAAGGAGAGAGAGTGGGAACTAGAACACACAGGTTTAAAGGCAGGGTACTAGGCAGGATTGGAAGAGCACTCAAGAAAGCTATGAGGGCTGAGCAAAAGAGCAGAGTACAGAGATCAGGAGGCAAGGCAAGGCAAAGGGACAAGAGACAAGAGCTAGGGGCAAGGAGAGAACAGAGCACAGGGCAGAAACAACTGGGCATGTGGAGAATGTAATAACCAGCACTGAGGGAAGGCAGTGCTGGCTATTTACAGGGGAACTGGCCAATCAGAAAGAAGATTGGACCAGCAACCCTGCAACCTGAATAGCTAGAGAGAAAGAGCAGTTGAAAAATTAATGGGAGACGCGCCAAGCAAAACAGCGCCGCTGCGGTGAATGACAAAAGAGTGTCCTGGCTGCTAAGCAACCAAGATACACACTGTTGATGCGTGGTCCCGAAGCGCCGTGAGAGCGCGGTGGCTCGTGACACCCTCAATAAATAGTATGTAAAGTTTCAAGTATTTTCCTGGTGTCCCCTGCCTCATCTATTATATATGGAGAGCACTCACTGCTGGGGGTTATCATTAAATAATAAAATAAATGAAGTGTTCTAGCTCACCCCCTAAATAGCTCCCTGTTGAACCACCCTCCTTACGGCCTTAATTAGGTTGTGTATTAATGATTGCAAATGTCTGTCAGATATATGTCTGCTGGAATAAAGAAACATTAGTAACAACTAATATTAGATAATTCATTTGTGCAGCATGACGTTAGGAGGTTATACCAGTAAAATCTGCACCAAAATCATATTCCTAAAATAGTACCCTGTAACTATTACTTGCAATCTGGCTTAAATGTTCTTCATATACTGTACATATTTAATTAACTAACAGTATCCAAAGCATATAATTTCATGTCACCCATTGAAGTACTTACCCCAGAAGACAATTCTTCTGCACTTTTTTGGGACTGAGAGAGACATTTGTTCAAACATTGAACATCGAAAACAAGTCTAAACCATTTATTAGGAATCGGGCAATGGCATCTCTATAATGGGTGCAGTACGTGACACTTTCCCTGCACTCTAGTCCCTGCACACAATGGGCCTGATTCAGAGATGCGATTTCCATGGCACTTAGGTGCGTATATTTAAGATCCTAGAAAAGGTGCGTATATTTGCGATCTTTTCGCAATCGCATCTCTGAATCAGCCCCAATGGGCCTGATCCAGACCTACTCCAATAATACACCCTTGTGCGTAGCGTATTTACGCCAGTGTACTTACGAAGCAATCTCCTAGGCACTCCTCTCAGATGTCCATATTTACGTCGTCTTACGCCGACCAAACCCTGCCCTAACTTTTCTGAGCATAACGGCGGGCGTCCGTAGCATCCATGTGTATTTATGATGCTTACCACGCCTATATTGGACAATATAAATACCTCTCCCTGCCCTCGAAACGTAATTAAGAGTTTCGTATTTCTGTGTTACATGCTGTTGCTAGAACGGCATGTATGGCACTTACCTTCTGCCTCCCCTCACGAGTGCGGTTCTGTCTCTCCCCATCGGGAGCTCCTGCACATGTAAACAAACCCACGTGGACGCTGAGCCGCAGTCAGGCGCGTGATCCACATTCTGGCAGACTCTCCTCATTGGATGTTTTTTCCCTGGTCTTGGGAAACATCCTATCTGTTTTCTTCCATCCTGGCTGCTGACCAATCAGTGATCAGCAGCCTCTATATGAATCCTTCTCCTCCTTCTCTCAGGCGCCGGTTATAGTATCTGCCTGTCAGTGCTGTGATCTGCTTTTGTCTGCCTAATGCTCTTGCCTAGTGAATTGACTGTTGTTTTCCCTATTTTCCTTGCCTTGCTCCTGCCTGATTATCCTTTGTGTATCATTTCCCATATTCCCTCCCCTTAGTGTATTCACCAGTTCCTCCATACCTTGCCTCTCTATGTGTGCCTGTTTGAGTCGCCCCCCTTGGTGGTTCTGCTGATTGACTGTGTGTGTGAGAGCCCTGGTCCATCTAGTCCAGTCCTGTGACTTCTACTTCATCCCTTGTTTAGTTTGCTGTTCAGTGTAGTCTGTCACAGGTCGGTCCTTTCCAACCTCATCTGTTCCCGCTTACTTACCTCTGTCTTTCTCCACTCTCTGGTCTCCATCTTGGTTTCTTATTTCTTCTCCTATGAGTCTGGTTCTGGGGGCCATGACCTGCTGTTGGGGTGCAGCCAATTCCATCCCCACCATCAGGGGCTCTGGTGAACACCACCTGATAGCATAGACTTTGCGCCCCGGTAACCATTCTCATAACATTATAGCCGCCCATACCATTCAAGCCTCGATGGAACCCTCCATGGCGGAAGCCATAAATGCCCTGATTACCCAGGTCTCCAGCCTGGGGTAGATGATCCAGACCCTGACTAATAAAGTTAATGATCAGGAGGAAGTCATCTCAGTCATGCAAGCCTCAGTTGCCCCCCCCCCCCCCCCCCCCCGGTCTGGTGCAGCCAGCGGCCTCTTCTGACATCAAGGTTAACATCCCAGATAGGTTTTCTGGAGACCGTAGCCAGTTCCATCTTTTCAAAGAGAACTGCTGACTATATTTTCAACTCCGACCCAATGCTTCAGGATCAGAATACCAAAGACCTTCAAGCCTGGGCGTTCAGTCTGCGCCCAGAGGATCCCATACTCCAGACAGTGGACACATACAAGGATCCAGACAGAGCAGCTACTGCCTAGACAAAGCTTCGATCCCTACGTCAGGGGAGAAGGACAGTTGAGGAGTACTGTTCTGAATTCCACCGTTGGGCCAATGACTGTGGTTGTAATGACCCGGCTCTCCACAGTCAGTTTCATATTGTGCTGTCTGACCAGGTAAAAGACGCCATCATTCAGTTCCCCGCGTCAAGAAACTTGGATGATCTCATCAGTCTTGTGATCAAGGTTGATCGGCACCTGAAAGAACGACTTCTGGAGAAAGATTCAGCAGCAAACTACTGCACCGTTCATCTACCCCAAGAATTTCAGGTACTGGAGGAATCAATGCAGATCGGGTCTTCCTGTCTCTCCAAGAAGGAAAAAGCCTGCAGTCGTAACCTGGGTATGTGTCTCTATTGTGTAGGAAAAGCCTGCAGAGTGGACTCTTGGACAACAACTGCAGTCGGGAAAAGAATAACCCAGCAAGTTGGTGAGGAGCGCCAGTTGGGGATTCATCTAGTCTCCTCAAGAAATTTGCTTCTGATCCCAGCCCGACTGATCCTGAGGGATCAAGAAGAACATCTATACGCTTTTATAGATAGTAGTGTTGGTCCAGTCATTGAATATCCAAGTCAAAAGTTTGGATGTCCCTATTTCAGCAGCAGGCCTGGATGATCAGCCATTATCCGGAGGTCTCATTTTCCAAAAGACTGAACCCATTCAATTGTCCATTGGAATGTGCCATTCGGAGTCCATTGAGTTCCTTGTGATCAACTATTCTTCAGTCCGACTGATTCTGGGTCATCCTTAGCTCCAACTCCACAATCCCTGTATTGGTCTCTGGGAGAGATCCTGCGGTGGAGTGAGACCTGCGAGGGATCATGTATTTCTTACCCCTTCCGGGTAGGACAGATTACAGTCAAAAAAATTCCTTCACAATATGCAGAATATGCTGAGATATGTGATATTGCCTATGCACAGATCCTATGATTGTGCTATCGAGCTCAATTGCCCAAAGGAAGACTGTTCTCCCTCTCTCGACCCGAATCTGCCGCTATGGACACTTACATTAAAGTAAATCTCGAGAGAGGATTCATCCGTCCCTCTAAGTCACCTGTTGGGGCAGGTTTCTTTTTTGTGGGCAAGAAAGACGGCTCTCTCAGACCATGTATAGATTATCGAGCACTGAATCGAATTATGGTGAAGAACACTAATCCCTTGCTATTAATCTCATATCTGTTCAATCAAGTCAAAGAAGCAGTCATATACTCCAAAATTGATCTTCGTGGGGCATACAACCTGGTACGGATCAGGGAGGGAGACGAATGGAAGACCGCATTCAACGCCCATTCAGGCCACAATGAATATCTCGTAATGCCTTTTGGGTTATGTAACGCCCCGGCTGTGTTCCAAGACTTCATCAATTATGTTTTCAGAGACTTCTTGAGAAAATTCATAGTTTTCTATCTTGATGACATCTTAATCTTCTCTCCCTCCCTTGAAGAACATCGGAAACATGTTAAGCAAGTTATTTCCCACCTCCAAGAATTCAGGTTGTATGCCAAGTTGGAGAAATGTGAATTTGATGTTTCCAAGGTAACCTTTTTGGGGTACATTATTTCCCCCTTGGATTTCGCAATGGACCCAGAAATGGTGAAAGCAATCCTTGAATGGAAACAACCCACAGACCTGAAAGCCATTCAACGATTCATGGGGTTTTCTAATTATTACCGTGGATTTATTAAGTCCTTCTCCACTCTGATGGCTCCTATTTCCGCTTTGAACAGAAAACATACTGATCCTACTAAATGGTCGGAAGATGCTGTAAGCGCCTTTGAAGCCCTGAAACAAGCCTTTGTTACTGCGCCCATCCTAAGGCATCCAAATCTGGAATTGCCTTTCATTATTGAAGCTGATGCATCGGACTTTGGGGTGGTGGCAGTACTTTCTCAACGAGACTCCCAAGATTCCAAGTATTTTCCGTGTGCCTACTTTTCTAAACCGTTTTCGTCTGCAGAAAAAGAATTATGATGTTGGTAACCGGGAACTGTTGGCCATCAAGATGGCGTTTGAAGAATGGAGGCACTGGCTGGAGGGGTCTGCTCACGTTATAACTGTTCTTATGGATCTTAAAAATCTGGCATATATCGAATCTGCCAAGTGTCTTAACCCTCGTCAGACCCCCATGGTCCTGTTCCTCACCCGTTTCAATTTCATTATAACCTACAGACCTGACTCTTTGAACCATCGAGCTGATGCTCTATCCCGCGCATT
>WWET01002515.1:150965-170167 GCA_011038615.1 Limnodynastes dumerilii
CTGCTTCAACATGGACCCTCCCTCTCCCCCCTACCAGTGATTCCTCCTACCTCCATCATAGTCGAATTGACTCAAGACCTTCGGACCAGAATTCTTGTGGTTTAAGACCAAGCACCTGAACAAACACCCACTGATCGGTTATTTGTTCCCTAAACTTTCAGGAAGCAAGTTCTCCAAGAGAATCATTCATGCAGGACTGCCGGTCATCTGGGCATCCAGAAAACTCTCAAATATTTGTCCCGATCAGTTTGGTGGTCTTTCATGATTCAAGATACTAAGGAATTTGTCAACATGTGTATTCTCTGTGCCAAGAACAAGACCCCATGGTCTCATCCCTGTGGGCCTCTTCTTCCTCTTCCAGTTCCCAATTGTCCATGGACTCATCTGTCCATGGATTTCATCCTGGATCTCCCTAACTCCCAGAGTCTTACTACCATCTGGGTGGTGGTCAATAGGTTCAGCAAGATGGCACATTTTATTCCCTTTTTTACCTAATGCTCAAACTCTGGCTAATTTGTTCGTAAAACACATTCTCAGACTTCATGGCCTGCCCATGGAAATTGTCTTGGACCGAGGTTCACAGTTCATTGCTTCTTTTTTTCTTCTGGGTATCATCCTCAATCCAATGAACCAATCCTTAGAACAATACTTGTGTTGTTACACTTCCAAATTCCAGGACAATTGGTCTGAGAATATTCCATGGGCAGAGTTTGCGTATAATAACACTCCTCACTCTTCTACATCAGTGTCTCCCTTCTTTTGTGTCCATAGATTTCACCCCAGAGCTAACTCCATTATTCCTGTTGTCACCACTCCTGACTCTGGCATTAGGGGCACAGTCAAGAGGATGAAGATTATCTGGAAGAGGGTTAATCATTGTCTCCATGCTACGGTTTTTAGAACCAAGACCAGAGTACACCATCATCTATCCAGATGTAATTTTAGAGTGGGGACAGGGTCTGACTCTCCATGAAAAATATCAGGTTGAAACAACCTTCTAGGAAATTGGGGCCTCGCTTTATTGTACCTTTCCGCATCGTTAAAATAATCAATCCTGTAGCCTTTAGACTGGACTTACCTCGTAACTTCAAGATTTCATCCCCCTTTTATGCCTCACTTCTTAAGCCACCTAGAACGTCTATGAGGTTCCATCAACCTCATCCTGTCGAGACTCCTCCTGTGCTAGTGAACAATCAAGAAAAGTATGAAATTGAAGAAATTCTAGATCAAAAAAAAATCAGAAACCAAATTCATTACCTTTTTCACTGGAAAGGATATGGTTTGGAAGAAAGATCTTGGATACCAGAAAAGAATTTATATGCTGACAGATTGAAAAAAACTCCTCCTCAAACCCAACTATTAGTGGTATCATAACCCCTCGTTTAGGTGGGGTACTGTTACATACCATTGCTAGATCAGCATGTACGGCACTTACCTTCTGCCTCCCTTCACGGAAGCGCTTCTGTCTCTCCCCAGCGGGCGCTCCCGCACCTGTCGCACACAACATGTAAACAAACCCACGTGGACGCTGAGACGCGGTCAGGCGCATGATCCACGTCCTGGCAGTCTTTCCTCATTGGAGGCTTTTTCCCTGGTCTTGGGAAACATCCTATCTGTTTTCTTCCATCCTGGCTGCTGACCAATTAGTGATAAGCAGCCTCTATATGAATCTTTCTCCTCCTTCTCTCAGGCGCCGGTTATAGTATCTGCCTGTCAGTGCTGTGATCTGCTTTTGTCTGACTAGTGCTCTTCCTATTGAATTGACTGTTGTTTTCCCTATTTTCCTTGCCTTGTTCCTGCCTGATTATCCTTTGTATATCATTTCCCATATTTTCTCCCCTTAGTGTGTTCACCAGTTCCTCCATACTTGCCTCTCCCTGTGTGCCTGTTTGTGTCACCCCCTCGGGGGTTCCACTTAGTGACTGTGTGTGTGTGTGAGCCCTGGTTTGTCTACTCCAGTCCTGTGACTTCTCCTTTGTCCCTCGTTTAGTTTGGTGTTCAGTGTTGTCTGTCATAGGTCGGTCTCTTCCAACCTGGTCTGTTCCAGCTTACTTACCTCTGTTTTTCTACACTCTCAGGTCTTCATCTTGGTTTCTTATTTCTTCTCCTACGAGTCTGGTTCCGGGGGGCCGCGACCTGCTGTTTGGGCGCAGCCAATTCCATCCCCACCATCAGGGGATCTAGTGAACACCACCTGATAGCATAGACTCTGCGCCCCAAAAACCGTTCTCGTAACAGGCTGACACACCCCTTCATGTGGCCCGTATTCAGAGGCTCGTATTCAGACCTCCGGACATATTGCATATATGTCCGGTGTTTACCGAAATTTGATACTGCGCATGCATAGTCATTTTTTTTGTAATCTATGTATCTTTTTGTTACATAGATTGCATATACGCGGTCTTAAAGACCGCATATACGCAATCTACGTAACAAAAAATACATAGATTACGTAAAATAAATTACTACACATGTACAGTATCAAATTTCAGGAAAACACCGGACGTATATGCAATACGTCTGGTGGTCTGAATATGGGCCGGAGAGAGAATGCCAGATCATGAATAAATCAATGCCACACTAAACTATCAAAATATATTAACATCTATTGTATAGACTGCTGAAAGTCTACTGTTATAATTAAAAACAAAATAATAATAGCAATAATGCAATAATGGAAGCAATATTATAATATAAAGTGCCGGGTGTGGGGAGAAGCAGTCCTTGCAGACACAGATCTGTGCAGTCAAGTTAAGGTAAAGTGCGGTAAAGTTAAGGTAAAGTGTCTAGAACTCCGTAAGAAGGAGGGGCATGCACTTCACTCCTCCGTGCTTTCTTACAGATCTAAGTCCCACGGAGATCTGAATCAGGGCAAATTATATCAATAATATATTTATTTTAGTGTTGCCTTTATAAAGAATATGCTCTATAATTCAATAGGTTTTTATTTAAATAGCATCAGGCAATGTGTAACTCTTCGCAGTGTAAAATATATTTCTTGGCTTTGTTCAAGAACACTAACACATTCATCTAAAACAGTGTCCTCTTTGCTATCTCTCCTGTATATGTTCAATTCTAATTTAATCATTGCAATCCTGTCACACAGACTTAGTGTAGCAAAACATCCAGACCTGTTGTCTGTAACTTTCAATTAGCTCAATATCCCAGATGACTCCAATCAATCATGGTAGATTGAATGATAGTAAACTAAGAAATTAGGTATTCTTAATTTCCCATCTATTAACAATAATAGCAAGAACAAAAACCGCCATGGACTTTTATAATAATTAATCTAAATAAAAATTGGGCAATCATTTTTTGGGTTTTTTATGCTCTCAATTGTTGCCTATGATTTGGCTGCAAAAGAAATGTTAAAGAGTTGTTTTGTGAAAATGAGAGGATAATAATGAACGCTACAACCCACATTTCCGCTTTCAATAAAGATATTGATTAAGAGAGCAGAGAAAATAGAGGGAAAAAAACATTGTTTCCATATGTAGAGCCTTAAAAATTCTGTTTTACCAATATATTCCTATGACAAAGGATTCTTAGCGACATTCAGAATTTTGTTAGTTCATAAACTGTACATTTTAGTAATTGATCATTTACAGATTTCAGGGATCCTCTTGTTGAATAGACTGCCTTACCTAAGAGATACCATGCTGTAGGTTTGGCAAGCTGTGTCTTTTCACAAAGTCCTATTGGTGTTATTAATTCCCATAAAAAAGCAATGAGAAAGGCAAGTCATATGCTTGGTTGAATAGGAAAAAGGTGTACCCAGGTACAAAAAGGTGGTATTTTTTCAAAGGAAGGCATTCATTTAAATTGGAGGCTGTTAGTTTTTTTGGGGGGAAAAATACCTTTACCTAAAGGGTAGTTGAGCATACTTAAAAGGTGTCAGTGCAGCAATACATAAATCTGCAGCAGCAGGAGCTAATGCAGGGAGTTGTAGAGGCATGGATCAGCCAAAGTCGCACTCCACAAAGCATGGCATCGGCTGATCCCTGTCTCCACTACTCCCTGCACTAGCTGCTGCACTGACACCTTTGAAGTATAACTTCAAAGGTGTCAGTGTAGTAAATCTGCTAGGATTATTGGCCCCAGCAGGAGAGGTGTATGGTGCCGATAACGGGACCTTTCCTAGCAGGGAATCATCACATTTATCGGACACTTCCTGCTGGTATCGATAATCATCCCAATGTATAGCCAGCTTCAGACATAAGGCAAACAAGTAACTAAGCTGTTAAGAATTGAGGTATCAATCTGCATCTAATTAATGTGTTATGCAATTATAAGCCTAATTCCCTTTTTTCCAGAACCTATTTTTGTGAGCACATTTATAACAAGTCCTAAGTTTACATGTGTGTATGTGGAAAGACAGAAATATTGAGTCTGATCCAGAGGTCACTGCAAATGGAATGTCAAATGTGTTCAGGAAAACAAACTCCCATCCACAGCGCACTGATGTTATATCAAAACTGGGTGTAAGTAGCTGATATACGCAGAATACTGAAATAATTACATCGATTTTAAGCATATGGCAGCAATTACGGTAGCAACTTACATCCACAGTAAAGAATGGGAGCATTATCAGCTTAGGATAACGCTGGCTAGTGGTCTTTCAGAAGTTCTTTTTCGGCTGTCTCTATTTCAAATAGGCAGCCTTTTTCATTATTTATTTTTTTCAGAACAGGTGTGTATACTGATTGGCATATTCACCCATTCATTTTCGGAAGCACTGCCCACCGAACCCACCGCCACTCTCTGCAGACTTTTAGGGTTAGGGGGAGAGTTAGCCTCTGGGGAAGGGAGGGTTAGGGTCATGGAAGGGGAGGATTAGGCATGGCCTTTGCTAGCATGTCTGACGCCCCCCTGCAAAAAAGAAATTTGCGACCCCCTTTTCTAAATTATTTGTTAGTTTAATAAAGGTTTTTTTTTTCTTTTAATACAAATCATAAAATGAAAATGAATAAAGAGAGTAATATAAATGAATATATTAAACAGAAAAATGTATTGCTATATGGCTAATATAAATTAAGTATATGTATTATTCTTTGATAATCATCACCCTGCTTGTGCCTCCTTTTATAATCATCACCCTGCTTGTGTCTTGTTTTATATATCTATATCACCCTACTTGTGCCATTACTTACCCACTTTTTTCTCTTTCTTTTCTTTCCTCTCTTTCTTTTCTTTCTACTCTTTGTCCTGCTTCTTTTTCTGTCTTGGCTACTCTCTGCATGCTCCTCACTAATAACATCGGAGGTGATGACATCACCTCCAACATTCAGTGAGACGGGAGCAGGGAGGAGCCAAGAAAGAAGAAAGAAGAAGAGCGGAGTATGCTGGTTCCTGGCGCCTGAGCTGCCATATTAAGTAGGTACTTAGATCTCTTTATTTTTTTTTACTGGCCGCAAGACCAGTGGGAGATTGTAGGCTTGGAGCTCCTCCACCACACTTATGCTGCTTACCGCGTTCTGCCAGCCCTGGGGTAAGGGTTAGGATCCGGCTGCAGGGAAGGGAGAGTTAGGGTTAGGCTGCAGGGAAGGGAGGGTTAAGGTCATGGAAGGGGAGGGTTAGGGTAAGGATTAGGAAAAGGGTTTGTGTTAGATTTTTAACATTTTGGAGCACCATGATCTGTGCTCCAGGAATCTTCAAGGCAAAAGCAATAGATTTGCCAGCCAGTTTGGAACTAGCTTGCAGAAAATGGTCCTTTCGCAATAGGACCATCGTTCTCAGCGGGCATCCACACCCAAAGCATATACTAGAGCAATTATCGGTCCAATTATCCAATTATTGGGTAACTGGGCCAATAATTGTGGCCATGGTGGTTTTTTCATAATGACAATAATTATAAAATGAATGCACTGGTACAATTTTTTTTATCTCATATGGGGCACTGGTGGCATGTATTGTATTTATTTGTGGGGACATGTAAAGGCTTTTTTATTTTTATGTAGTGGGCACAGTTGGTTTTTTTTAAAATGACAAAATGGCCATGGTCTGTTTTTTAAACAGGGCATGCTGCCGATAGTAGTTCTACAAGCGCTAGCATGCCCTGTCATTCATGGGCATGCTTGTGCCTGTAGTTCTACGACCTGCAGTATGCCCATGGGCTGCGGCGGCGGGGCGGCCGGGGAGGGAATGTTTTTGTTTTTTTTTAACAAAAAGTCGGCCACTAAGGCTCCGACTACTTTTTACCAAGTCGGATGTGCCTTGCACATCCGACTACTACTCTGAACAGCACCTTACGTGCTATTCAGAGTGGGCTATAGGATGCACGGATGTGCATCCTTGAATAGCCCGTAGTCAAATGAGCATGTGCGATTCCGCATCGCACATGCTCGTAACTCTGAATCAGCCCCTTAATTTCAAGCTCCTTCTTAAGTCTGGATCCAGCCCCAGGTTATGTATAACTGGGCACAAGTAGGACAAGACAAGACAAGGTAAGACAAGACAAGAAAAATATTAGGCAAGTCAAGACAAGATTATGAAACTCATGTTTGCAACTCTTTATATACTGTGCTGTCACCACTGGAGATACAATTTCAACAGTTAGTTCAAATATTTTGATTCTATTGACTAGCTTTTATTAATAAATATTGTATTTTGTTATATGCATTTTTTATATCATCAATGAGTGTCCTTTCAGTTTTAGGTGTAGTAGGCTTAATCTAAAACTACATACTTTCCTGTTTTCCACAATACAATACAAGTCAAGGCTAATAATAGCAAAGTACATCACTACAAGGGATAACAGAGTTGGTCATGCTATACAGTTGAGAACAATATAACTGTCAGAAGCCTAAGCCCTGTTAGTTATTTAAAGAGTAGTCCACCAATCATCAGTGATAGTAGGGCAAGCCACCCTGTACTAATTGGTCAGTGTGTTGGCTGCTAAGTAACAGCCAGGACTATTCATTAATCTTTGTGCTGAAAAGTGCATCTACACAGAGTTAGCAGCTTCCTGGTAGCCTGGTCTGAGCCGTGAGGTAGAGAACATAATGCCCCAACTGCTTAGAAACTACATATTACTCAGCATTAGGCCCTAACTATACAGGACCATGCCAGTAAATTAGTATTATTGTCAATTGTGTTGTTAAAATTAGGTGATACATTGGAAAAGGAAGAAAAAAAGGCGTGAGTAATTGTAGAGATCTTAAGAGATTATATGTGTGAAAATAAATCTTTTATTAATTACATGTGGAAAAGGCTTATGTTTTGTGGTGATTTCCTTTTACAGCTATTCGTTTACTCAAAGTAGTTATAATTTGACATCGGCATGCTGCTCAATTAAAATTAATGACGTCATTTGTGTGAAATGAGGGCAAAGAATGATAATTTAAGTGCTTAATATGAAGACCTTTAAGTGTTGTGCCTAATAACTGCTAAACAACCAAGAATGTTGCACACACACTATTTGATAATCACAGTTATATCACTGATCCTAATAGACTTACTGAATGACCTGCTTTTTAGGTGAGAATGTTTTTGGACCCTTGTGTCTGCATTCCATCAAATCACTTTGGACCTGATTCAGAGTATCGCATCTGTGTGAAATTCACACGGATGCAATCCTTTTTTAAGGATCTGCACAGGCGCTAAATGCGGAAGGAAGTCGGATTGCTGGCGGAGTTTATGGTATCCGCCAGCATCCGATTCCGACTGCAAAAGGGGGTGGGCCAGGATATATAAATGAGAAAAGCTCAGCCGGGACTCATTTAAATACTCCATGCATACCAGTCCGCTGGATGCGGAAAAATCCCTACGATTCCACCAGCTCAGGGCTGGTGGATTCGTAGGGGCAGCGCACCCAAGCAGAAAAAAAAATGGTAAAAAAAACCCCCTGTTTAGTTAAAAATTAACCCCTTTCCCCGCCTACCCCGCCGCTGCAGCCTATGTGTAAAAAATAAACAAATAAAGTCCCGGCTGACAGGACATACTGTCAGTAGTAGAACTACAGGCACAAGCATGTCCATGAATGACAAGGCATGCTAGCACTTGTAGAACTACTATTGGCAGCATGCCCTGTCCTAAATCCCTACACATGCCCATTTAGTTTAAAAAAAAACATACACTGCCCACTCCCTAAAAAAAATGCCAATCTCCATGTGCCCCTACAAAACAAAAAAAAATACATTCTACAAGTGCCTCTTAATTAAAAAAAACCAATGCCACATATACCCCAACATAAATAAAAACCAATGTCACATATGCCCCAACATAAATAAAAAACAATGCCACATGTGCCCCAACATAAATAAAAACCAATGCCACATATGCCCCAACATAAATAAAAAACAATGCCACATGTGCCCCAACATAAATAAAAACCAATGCCACATATGCACGAAGATAAATAAAAACCAATTCCACATATGCCCGAAGATAAATAAAATACATTGCCACATATGCCCACTCAAAAAATTTAATGCCCAAAAAAATGCCCATAATATGGTCAGAAAATAAAAATAAAAATACTTACCTGGTCTGATGGGGGTCCAGTCTTGTAAGCTTTTTATCCGGGGGGGGGGGCGGACACTTGGCAAAATAAAACCTTAAGACACAACAATAGCTGTCCTGCACTGCAGGACATCCANCCGATACCGGGACCTTTCCTCATGTCCCGTTTATCGGCAGCCACATGCTGGGAGCGATCATCGCTCTAGTGTGTGGCCAGCTTAAGACACAACGCTAGCTGTCCTGCACTGCAGGACATCCCGATGCTAATGACAGGTTTACTGTCATTGGGGTATATTTATACCCTTTGGGCACTGCCACAAGTATCGAGAGAACGAGAATTCAGTGTGAACGGATGCATCTTTGAATAGCCTGTAGTCAAATGAGCATGTGCGATTCCACATTGCACATGCTCGTAACTCTGAATCTGGTTCTTTATACCAAACAGTATATGATAGTATATGGTCCATCACTAATTATAACTAATTGAATAACAATATTCAACCGATCGACCCAATAAACTTGTAGTTTAAGGGACTGATTCAGAGTTGCAATTACACCTTTTTTTAGGTGCAAGTGTACAGCTCGGCTAAATAATTTTTCAAAGTAAGGGGTGTTAATGAATTTAAAAAAAATTGCATGCAGAGAAAATACATTACTTTTACACATATAACTAAAATACTGCATAGCTTTATGTTTATTCTATAAAATAGAGTTGAGCTAAGAAATTTCACATCCTAATTTTAAGTCTGGTTTTTCAATTTAAATCTGTCTCCTCTTGCATTTCAAAATGGTATTGCTTAGGTCTACACTTGCACCTAAAAAATGGTGGAAGTTCAACTCTGAATCAGCCCCAAAGTGTTTGTATACTAAGTGCTAATAGATTTGTAAGAAAAGTGTTTATACTCTTCGAACCTTTTTATTCTTTCATATTTTCTAGTTTCTTTTCATTATCATGTATTAGCAGTAAACAATTAGCAACCCTTGAAAACTGGCAGATAAAGTTCACTATTAAATGAAATTACACTTGAACTAAGCTGTAGAGCATCAAGTCACTTGAGCTAAAACAAGTCAGGGATTTTTTTCATGAAATATTTTCTTGAGTTACCCAAAGTGTTAAGATTAATTGAAGATTTAAATTGCATTTCTATTCAAAAATGACAAAAGAAACAAATAAGGAACCAGCTGTCAGTGTACATATAGTGTGCCCCAATACAAATTAATACATATAGTGTGCTCCTATATATAGTAATACATATAGTGTGCCCCTATATATAGCAATACATATAGTATGCCCCTATATATAGTAATACATATAGTGTGCCCCTATATATAGTAATACATATAGTGTGCCCCAATAGATAGAAATAGATAAAGTGTGCCCCAATAGATAGAAACAGATATAGTGTGCCCCGATAGATAGAAATAGATATAGTGTGCCCCAATAGCATGCATAAGTTTAATGTGGCCCGATATTCATTAAAACTAAATTTAGCTTTGGTGATGCTAATATTATAAATAATAATAAAGGTCATACTCACAGTTCTGCAGTATTCATTCTTTATTGCAGAGATCGCTTCGGTCCAGCTTCTTCTGAAGGTTGCATCCCTAGAGACACTCCTGCTTCTGTGGTGTCACTCCAGCTAATGACTATCAGGTAATATTGGTCCCCTATTTATAGCCGCTGACAGAAGTGGCTGGCTGGTGATTTATAATCACCGTCAAACTCACCCCTTAGTAAATCTAGCCCCTGAAGTAGAGACTCATTTATTATCAAGCTCAAGTAGAGTTTGCTGTCTAAAGTCCTTGGGCTAGATTTACTAAATTAAAAATTGAAAATTAAAACTGGAGATGTTGCCCATAGTAACCAATCAGATTTGAGCTGACGTTCTCTAATATGTAATAGGAAAGTGAGAGCTAGAATCTTACTGGTTGCTATGAGCAACTTCTCCACTTTTCCTTTTTCGCAGTTTAGGAAATCTAGCCCCTTGAGAATATTGAAAGAATTTCTACATAGTGCTAATGAGGACTCATCTTTAACTGTTTGTTAATGCTAATTAATTAATATCCTCTCTCCATAGTTGTGAATTGCTGACATTTAGTGTAATGCTGGTAGGAATTGTCCCACTGAAAGAGTTGTTTTCCATGACACTCTTCTGGGTTGCATCCTATGTTTTTCTATCCAGTAACTCCCTTACCCCCATCCTTTATGTGTAGATTATTTCTAAACCCTTCATCCTTTAAATTGATTAGGTAAGTGTAGATCACATGTGGTAAAACTATCTACTATATCATCCCTAATGAGCAGGGATTCATCTTTAAAATACTTTTTTTTTATAAAAACAATCTCTCTAAAGTCTTATACCATTGGAGGTTTACTATAGGAGAAATGTATTTTTATTGGAATTTTTTTTAAATGTCACCAAAGGGGACAACTTTTGCAGAGAACAGTTCTGTCTGACCATTCATTCTATGCTTGATAAATGTCACTTGCTGAATTTCAAATTAATGTCATCACTAAGCACCATTCATAAGGGTATGATTTACAGGGATGTATACATGCATGAATGTCACTAATATATTTGAATGTAAATGTTTGTCTTTTGGCACAGATTTATGAGGAAAAGAAAATACTGTAGTTAAATTCGAAAGGTTTTGGCATCTGTGGGATTTTTAAAGCACTAATTGCAGTTTTGTTATTTATACTGTCACATTAGTTTCTTTAAGATTAAGAATGAGCAAGCATTATTTGACTTCCTTGTTAAAAACAAACAATTTATTAAATTCTACAGGGACTAGCAGGCTCTGCTCAGGGCTGAATTTAAGATGCAGATGTCTTTAGAGACCTAATTTAATCTCTGAATCTGAAGCTGTTACTTTCTACAGGTTTTTTTGTTTTTCTCTTAGGAAACCTTTTTCCTGTATCCATGTTAACATGTTTATCTACATCAGGGAAATCATCTTATAGTTACTTCACATAAAACGCGTGGGTGTTTTATTTAATTTTGAAAGGCTAGTTTATTTTTCACACATACTGTGATGATATGATGAAGATTTCACACAGATTTCTAATCATAACACTTTATATGTTATTAAGAAAAAGGAAAAACAAGTACATGCAAACATTTAACATGAGTAGTACAATGGAATGGTTTCATTTCTAGAAACCATTATAATATATTTCAAGCAATGAAAACGACATACAACCTGATGTTAAAAGCTAATAAGTAAATTTGTGATTGCATGACAATGTTGAGATTTTTTTCATGCATGCAGTCACCTTAAATACGGTCAAGCTCTCTGTTGTTCAGATTTACACTGACTCATTTTATGATATTGGGACACTTTATATCGGGACCAACACAGTTAGTTTAAACTGGTTACAAATTTTAGGGGTGGTTTATTAGGAGAATATTATTTAATGTGTTTATTTCATTTTCTGAGTTGCTTTCTATATTTAGTAGAAATGGGGCACAGATGTACAAGGGGTAAATTAAAGCACACAGTTTATACATTGTTATATGATTCCAACAATCACAACAATTTCTGAACAGTTTTACCAAAATGAATGGTAATTTATGAATCAGGAAAAACACAAACTTACCCAGCTTGTTTTTACTCTAATATCAGAGAACCGTATACAGACTTAAGAGTGTTTACTGCATGCATGAGCCTAGTGCATTTTCATGACACTTTCATATCACAACCAGATTTTAGCTGACTTATGTGTCCATAACCTTACCTTAACTTATCTGAACCGATATCTACAGAATTGCCTAACGCTGCCCATACTGTAAAAGTTAAAAACCTCCCCCTACCTTCAATGTATGGGAAGCCTGGTGGCTCAGTGAGTAGCATTTGTGTATCACAGCGCTAAGGTCATGAGTTCGATTCTTGGACGGCCTTATTTGTGTGGAGTTTGCATGTTCTCCCTGTGTCTCTGTGGTTTTTATCCCACACTCCAAAAAACATGCTGGTAGGCATGTTAACCGGCTGCTGAAAAAATTTACCCTCTGTGTAATCTTATAGTATAATAAATAATGTGTATACTCAAACGTATGGAGGGCTGTCACATTCTAATATACTGGACTCTGAATGTACAGAATTGCTGGATATGTTCTAGAGACTGTAAGCAGAGTAAAAGAGTAAGTGCTGCTACTAGAACTACCCAAAGGTCACTCCCTGAAGGACTGGATCCACAGACTAGCTATGCGCATGCCAGATGTAATGTGTCAGATCTCCATACATACAAAACACAGTTCTGTATGGTGGATAGGGGAGATCATATCAATTTAATAGTTGGGGTGGAAATAATGAGATGGACTGCTGATACGCACATGGGAGTTAAGGCTGCCTTATGGCAGCGTAAGTCAGTAAAACTCCACACAAGCGAGGGAAGTGACAGTCCTAAGTCTGGATCCGGTCCATTATCATGCAGATTTTGAGATCTATTCAGCCCCAAGCATATTTCATTACCAAGGAGTAAGGAGTTACCAAGGAGTGAGTTAAGTCCATAGAAGGTTAAACTTCCTGAATATGGGATTATAAAAGGTGCATCCTACCTTTTCTCAGCAGGAGGGGCTGTCCGTGACCCCTCTGTAGCATTCCCTATAAAAGAAGATGGTTCCTAAAGGAGATCCCTCAGCCATTTGGAATTTCTACACCTGCCCTTCCTTTGATTGGTTACATTTGCTAGTACGTATAATGAGTGGTTTGTGGTTGGTTCTGGCTAGCAGAGATAGCAAATGAGCAGTGCTTGAATTGTTCCAAGGTGGAGCCCCGTGGTGACTGTTTTGTCGAGAGCCACATTGTTGAGCGGTTGCTGAGTCTTGTCTGAGATGGCCAGTCTCAGCTGTTACCTTGTTATCATAGGATGAAGTACTAGCAGTGGAGAGAGCTGTATGAGGTGTCATTTTTTATTTCTTGTATTGCTGCTGTGCTTGCTATGCTTTGTGGCCCCCATCACATTTAAAAGTAAATTTAACAATGACAATTAAAACTTAATACATTCTAAACTGTTTTAGTTAAATCACTATCTTTGTGTTGTGTTTATTCTTTTGTTTGTGTAAGTTGAAGGTTAAATTGTGCCCATAGGCAGACTCACGGTCGTGACGTTTATGCCCTCTCGTATCGCTCCTAGATAAAACCTGTGATAACCCATGGTTTAGGGTGTGTATTTTTGTGTGATTTATTTTTCTGTAATAAGCACAATTGCAATACTACTACAATAAGTAATAACAGCAGTCCTGCTATCTGTTCACTGGGCTTTTGAATCCATTAATATCTATCATCCAAGCAATATTTTAGAAAGCTTTACAGTAGAGGTAAAAATTTTAAATACTGTCTCCTCATTTTGACATGAGTTCTCAGTGAACAGCCAGAAATAAAAATCAATGCATTTATCAGTGTGCATCAGGTGTACATCCCCAAATGTAATACAATGACATACCATTCATATATTTTTTAAATTTTTACTCAAAGCTTGACTTTTCCTTTTCAATAGATTAAGTTAGCTCAGTAGTTCCTGGCATGTAAAATCTTGGCCATCTTGTACAGTAGATGATATGTGGCAATATTAGAGCATTTTATAAAAGCATGTCTTTATTTTACAACGTGGGCTCCTGTAATCTTTTTCATGTCACCTCAGTGGTAGTGGTAACATTTTATAAATGTGATAAATCTTAGTATGGAAACACCTGCATTTCTCTTTGAGTTTGTTATTATCAAGTTATTCTTTACCTGGCCACAGCACTCTAACTCCTTTTTAACTGTATAAGTTTTAAACTTTTTCCTTATTAGCCAACACATTAGTTTTTAACATGTTTACTATATAGATAAAATAAAAATAGACTATTTTTACATAGTGTTTATTTTTTAAATTTTGAAAGAAAAAAACATTTTGAAAAGCCATATAAGAAAAATACCTGGAAATGTATTCAGTTAGAACCATAAGCGTATCTATAATGGGTGCAGGGTGTGCAGTGAACACGGGCCCCTCAGAACAGGGGGCCCTGTGGAATTCATCCTGTACCCAAAGTTGGCCTATTTAGCATCTATTTCTTCCCTTTTTTCCTCCCATAAGATCTTCCCGAGGGAAGAAATAGATGCCGAATGAGCCCCCATTCCCCTACATTGGGACTGTTCCTATTCACAGTCTAAAAAGGGGCAGGGCATACAGCGCAGTTAGGCCACCTCGACTTTTGGGGTCCGCAAATCAGGACAGTCCTGTCTCAGGTAAGTAGGTGGGGGGCATGTACAAATCCTGCACAAGGTCCCCTCACTTCTTAAAATGCACCTGGTTAGAACAGTAATGTCTGTGTAATGTTAATGATGTATTAAGCCATGCAACTTTAAATTTCATAAATGTGGAATGGTTCCTAAATAATAAGGTCTTGCGATCAGACCTCCAGCAGATCTCTGCCAAAGGATAGCCATGTGTTCCTACTTACCATTAGTGTGAGAGAAGAACACTTCTGCAACACTACCCTGACATTTATGCAGCAGCCCCACTTAAAATGGGATAATGCATAAATGAGAATTGTATATAATGACTTAGCCAAGCCCTTACTGTACACTTTAAATACCTCCTGCTATGCAGACTTGCTTTAAACGTGCCGCACCGTCCTGCCCATTTACTAAAACATTTTACAGTACAGAAATCTGGATCTTGTGGTTCCAGATCCATGCAGGAAGTCCATAGCATGGGCAGCATGCAGAAATGGACCTCAACTACTAAATCTCTATTGGTAAACCAATGACAATGCATTGTGATGTTAGATCCATGCCAGCATTAATCCAAAGCTTTTCATTCCAGATGATTCAGTTATTTGAAGCAAGGACCCACAAACATTAAGTGAATCCCAGATCAATTAAATGGGATTTCTTGTGACAAAATGAACTACATTATATGAGCACAACCCAACCTGATATTTAAAATGACAGCTACTCATTTTATATATGATTTTATTCACCTATAAAACATATTATTTTTCATTTAAAAAAAAAAAAAGTATATGTAGATACACCTATGGCTGTATTGTATAATATTAAATGCATAGGAAACTATAACAAAAAATACTGTGGCGCTATACCCTTTGTAACCCAGTTCTGTGGGCAGGGTGCCAGGTTTCTCAGTTCAGCTATCTTGTACATGACTGTCACTGGGTCTTTCCCAACAAATGGCTCCCCTAGACACATGCTTCACATTGGAAAAAGTTATTTACTCGCAGGGTTGGTTGGTTTAACCCACCTTAGTTTAAACCATGGATGGTCAAACCCAGTCCTTGTGCTCTATCATTGGTCCATGTCTTCCAGGTCTCCTTGTTGGAGCACAGGTGTGTTTATTACTGACAGAAACATTCTTAAAGATCTACAGGTGGTAGTGATTATCTCAGCTCTGACTATCTGAGGAGACCTGGAAAACATGGACTGTTGGTAGATCATGAGGCTCGAGTTTGGCCACCCCTGGAATAGAGGGTGCTGCCTGGATAAAGTAATAAAAGACAAAGGAGTTTGGTGGCCTTTAGACTTAAAATTTCTCAGAAGGCTGCACCCTTAGGCACAAAACTCACCGTAAAGACAAGAGTAAAGACAAATGTCAAAATATTAAAATATGAAAATATTTTTATGGGGATTGCCATAAAATAATTGTAGCATTAAATAACAAGGCATACATAATTAAATGATCAACATACTACAATATAAACAACCAGGTAGCTTATCAGTCTCAGGAGTAGTTCACATTGTGCAGTATAGTAGTATGTACACATCCAATTGTACAAAACACAAGTATCCTGTATACGAAACAAAAAATCCTGTGAGGAAGAAAGGTCTCTGTTTTACTGTTAACACGCGGTCCCTGTGGATATTAAGCATATAAAGTAGTTCAAAAAACCGCTCAAAGGGTCATGTCACCTTCGGACTGATGAAGCTGCGAGAATCAATAGTGAAATGCCATCAGACCAGACCGATGGAACTCTGCTGTTTTCAATGACAACTGAGACTAAACTGTCTCAGAGGTACAACGATATTAATGGTTGCTATGATGCTGCTGTTGCTACAACTGTTCAAGTTAGAAGCAGCAGCTGAGAGAAAATGGACACTTTGCTAGTCTACATCTTTGGGTATGGTACCCAGGTTAAAAATCCATCTGGCCTACTCTTTAAATATAACCCCCCCCCCCTTCCCAGGAAAAAATTAAAATCCTCCTCCTCATCATTGTTTAGCAACATTTTTAATACCATTAAAAGAAAAGTAAGAGAAATCACAGTTATGGGTCTCCATTAAGTGTCTGGAACTCTGTGAGATGACATCATGTTTCTGATAGTATGACATGATACTGTAGTAAATATATTAGTTTCTCAGAGAAGCTGCTGCTTCTTAGTTCCGTATTTTTAGGTACAGAGTCACTGCACATGCATAGTCATATAGACTACACAATGTACGTAGTGGTTACGTACAAAGATCCACTACAGGACATAGTGATATAAATAAAAGCAGACGTGCCAGTTCTGCTTCAGTGAACAGTGAACAGTGAGGGAATGTGTGGTAAGCATCCAGGGAGGTTATGAGGAAGGGATTTCAATGCACATTTTCTTTCTTAAGAAGAAAAATATGCAAGGTTACTTAAGGTAGTCAATGGCACTCTTAAGTGAACACTGTCCATAGTAGTTAAGGACAAATAATGCAATCCAAAAGCCTGCATTTGCCTGGAATGCAGGTTAGATACCAACATTAGAATATTACGTACACATAATGGCGCAACTACCATTTGTGAATGTGGTATGACTGCTCTCGGGCTTAGCTATCTTCCCATTAAGCTCCAGTTTTGTCTTTTTAATATAGTGGAATAACCCCCTTGCACTTGCACATGTGTGAACACTGGTGGATCAGTCACTTTGCGTATACTTTCTTGTGTCACCTTCTATTGTGCATGTGCAAACTGCTTTCTCTTTGCTTTCACCTAAAAAAAGTGTAAGTGCAGTTCTGGACCAGTGCCACAGACTTTACGTGATAGATGCAACAGCAGATTTTTGAAGAAAATGCAATTTATTTTTTAAACTAAATTTTCTGTATAATCTGGTCCAGAGAAGAGCAGAGGGGTGAGAGAAGGTCTTCAACATGCAGCCATTTGCAAAAGCAAGTTATTTTCACAGTGTGTTATTGGACCGTGACTGGTTGAAATGCATCTCTGCACGGTGGAGTCTAGCAACGCACACTGTCAGTAAAGTACATTCTAAGCATGGCAGCCATAAGGGTTGGGAAATAATGTTTGCTCAGCAAGTAGACACCTACATAGATAGAATTTCTTGTTAAGATTTTCATTATTATTAGTTTTCATCTTTAAATAAAGTTGAACTTGATTTTGGTTAAAACAAATGTTTTTGTTGCAGTGTAGAGAACTGAAGTAATGTTTAGGAGTTTTTTAAATCAACATTAGCTTAGGGTTGTTACTTGCAAGTGATGCTTTGAGAGGTATTGCCCTCATTGGTAGGCTTCGTACTAATGTTCAGTGTGAATGGCATTAGTTGATGAGTTGCACTTATTATGCTCAGTTGCTGCCCTGGGAGGTTTTGGCACTGCAGTAAGGCCTCATGTTGTAGTTCAATGTAATGTGCGTTAATTGATTGAGAGTTTTTGAATTTATGAATAGGGATGAATTCAACTAAAGACCTATGCGTTCTTCTAATACATGTGGCATTGGTAATGGATGTGTAATCATCCCAAAAATAAAAGATATCAATAATTATGTAGCCTAAAAACAAGTCCCGAAGTGTAAGTCCAAGAATATATGATGATGCTTGAATGAATGTTCTCCCCCATCACAGGTAATATGATAAAAGAGAGGAATATAATAAAAAATATATCTTTATTACACTTTAAATGAACAATATACATATAAGAACAAAGTGAATGGAGTATATCCAAAATGCGCAATGCAGGGATTGAAAATGGTTAAAAATGGTAGTCAATTACCCATTGATAGATGCTTGACCTGCAAGGAAGGTGCTGAGACACCGCTTGGGGATTCAAAAGCTGCTGCTGGGAGCTGCTCTGCTAACATGTTTTGGGCATCTTACCCTTTCTCAAAGACATGTGGGTTTTCCTGAGATGGAGGGAGAATCTTCATTCAAGTATCATCATATATTTATTCCTATACTTGTTTTTTAGGCTACATTATTACTGATATCTTTTATTTTTTGGCTGGTTAGTTCAGCACTGTCTTCACGGGAAGAGTGTAGAGCTTAGGCTGCGTAAGGTCTATACTCTTCCCCTAAAGACGGTGCAGACCTGGCACCGAAACAGCTGTTGGGATGCCTCTGATGCTAGATACCATGTGAGATCTTGTTCTTTTGACCACTTACTTTTCTGACTAACAGGAGCTACCTATGTTTACCTATTTTGGCTGGCATTTATCATTCTCCTGGTCTACTACATTTATACTTTATGATGCCATATGCAGTTCTCTACTTGATTACCCTTATATATATCAGAAATTGGAGGTCCATGTTTTTATATATTTTTTTTTCTTTCACTTAAAGTGTTTGTTTCTGTACTTACCATTTTTCCTATTTTCTGGGGGTATCATTAAATATATGCACAGACTGCATTTAACTCTATCTATGACTCCTTGGTTTTTACTGACATTCTAGTGCTGGCTTTAGGTTATTCTTGGCTAACCTGATTCAGTCTATATACTTTTTTTTACTTTTTTGCTGTGTACTTCTTACACACTGGAACCT